>RAOV01000001.1:3631310-3913931 GCA_009806015.1 Neurospora sp. CHS-2018b | reverse complement strand
GGGGGGGGGGGGGGGGGGGGGGGGGGGGGGGGGGGGCGTAGGGTTAATATTATATATAATTGTAAGAATAGTATATATAATTTAGAAATCGGAAAGAAGAAATAAAATTAAATATATAAAATATATATAAGGATAAAATAAGAGGAAGACCATACCTTTTTATATCTTTTACTAATATAGTAATTTAGAATAGACCGGCGGTAAAAGCGAAGGTAATAGTAATATCGAATTCTTAATAAATAATTGTATTGAATAATAAATCGAGCTTATTAATCCCCGCGCGTAAAATGTATAATATATAAAATATATACGGGCTTTTCGTATCCGAATTAATTAAGAATATAAATATTAAATTTACTATATACTATTTCGCCTACTCTTCGTTCTCTTTTATTATTTTAATTCCCGTAATAACTTCACTATATTATATTTATCGCTTTTACTTTAAATTTAAAACGGCCGTATATCGTTAAAAGTAAATTATAATACCTATACGCTAAGCGTAAGGTAATATATAAGAAGCTAATAATAGAACTAATTATTTAAAAATAATATATATATATATAAGGATATAATATTTTAGAATAAAACTTCACCTAAATTCTTTTCGCCAATTTTTTTACTTATATATTAAATATATAAATTTTTAATTATTTAAAGCGGTTTACCAAAGTATTTAAACCGGTCAAATTACTACTTCGAACGTTCAAACCTAATATATATTCTATATATATCTATACTTATATTATTCGCCTACTATTTATATAATACGTTTAATAATAAGTAATTAACTATTTACTTTTTTTTTCGTTCGGAAAGTATTATTATTAATTTAAATTTAAATGCAACGTTAAAACTACTTAATATCTATATAATCTATATTCGGATTAACTATTTATATACGCGTTACGTAAAGTAGCCCTAATAAAGTCGCATTTAATATATAATTAAAAAAAATACGAATATTCTAATTTATAAAATAAAGAACCGTATATAAATCTACTATAATATAATAAACGGTATAATTCGTTTGAAAATATTAATTTAAAACGCTTCGATTTTCTCGTCCTTCGTTTAACGATATAAAAATTCTTTTCCTTTACTTTTCATTTATAATACTCTTAATATTTAAGTACTACTTAAATTTAATATAATTACTATTAATAAGTATTGGATATTCTCTCCTCTTATAATTCGGGTTTATAATCCCTAAATTAATATATATTCTATTTATCCTTATATTTACTATAGAAAATATTTGCTATCGGGCTATAATATCTACTTTTTATTTACTTTAGCGAACTACTTTTTTAATTAGTAAAAGTATAGAAACGGACCTATAGTATACCCCTATAGGACTAGGTATAATTATATTAATTCGTTCGTTCGGATAGATTTAGAAGTTATTTATAAGTCTAGATTATTATTAGTTCGGCCTCGCTTTTCTAATAATATTAATACAATTCCAATTTAATGTATATATATTAGATATATAATTATAGTAATAGGTAATTAGCGGGTTAGTAAACTTATAAAATATAAATAAATAATTTGCTTAGTTATATTATAAAATATATAATTTACTTAAATGTATAAATTATAATAAATAAATTGTACCCTTCTCTATAAATTCGCGTAAAAACGCTACCAAATCCAAACCCTCCCTACTACTATATTTATATCCAAAACTATTATATTTAATATATATAGGGCATACTATATATAGTATATAAGGGGGTATATTAGAGGGTATTAAATATAACTATTTTTATTCGGCTATTTATTTGCAAATTAGAAAATCTGAATACGTAATACCGAAGATTTATATTTTTACCCTATATAATTTAATTTATAGTATTAAATAATCTAAATTATAATAATATATAACGTTATTCCTCCTCTTTATCATTTATTTCTTACTCTTCTTCCGTCGTTTAAATATCGAACCTATCTATATATATTCTATATATATTTTATATACTACCGCTTCCTTCTATACAAAGCGGACTTATTATAATAAACTATCCGTTACTTAAAGCCAAATAACGCTACTATCTTACTAATAAATATACCTATATATATATATTATATAGGAATTCGTAAAAGATAAAAGAAATCGAAATAATTTATAGGAGCGTTTTACCGATAGAAGTAATTATATATATATTTTATATAAAAAGAAGTAAGAATTTTTAAAATATTTAGAAATAGGGCCTACTTATTACTAATATTTTAATAGTAGAATTAACTATATATATATATTATATAAAAATATTTCGAAATTCTCGGAAATTATCTCGCTAATATATATATATACTATATAAGGGTAAATTAATATCGCTATTCGCTATAAACATCTAATTACACCTTCGCCTAAATACTATTACGAATATCGTCCGGGACTATAACCTATATTACCAAATCTTTATTAACCCCTTTAAAAATATAATAATCGTCCGTAATTTTCTTAAAACAACCCCTATTAATTATAATCTTTTTCTCTCTATTCTATATACGCTCCGCCACCTTATTAAAAATTTAAATATTCGGGTTTCCTTCGTCGATAAACTTCCGTTTCTTTATAACCCTCTCCTATTTATTTGTATTTTATTCGTCCTCCTTTATATTAATTTATAAAGCCTATTTTAAATTTACCGATTCGGATACTATATATTTCTAGACTTTAAACTATAATATTTTTTTTATTGCCTCTTCAAATTCGTCCTTAACTTTCTTTATTTACTCTTTAATATTCTGCGTAATATAATTAATAATTTTATTCTTAATAATTATATTTAAAAATTCCTATATCTCGTCCTTTATTATACTTATATAATCCTTTTTAATCTTCTTTTTAACGGCCTTATTTACTATATATTTAAACAAATCTAAGACCCCCTCCGAATTTAATCGCTCTTTAATAATTTCGATCGTCCTAACTATAAATTTAACTTTAATTTTATCCAATTCTATTCTAAAGGTTTTAAAAGTAATAAATAATTATTTATCGTTAAAATCGGTATTTAATTTACTAATAACGGATAGCCCCCCTTCAATATTAATAATTATAAATTCGGCTATTTCTATTTTAATATTAATTATTTTAGTAAATAAGTAAGTAATATCGATATAGGTCGATATAGGGATAGGTTATTATAATTATTTTATTTATTAATAATAATATTTATATATATTTATTATATAAAAACGAAAAGTACAAAATTATTCGATAAATAAAAATATATAGAAACGCTATATATATAGAGGTAATAATATAAATTAATTAATATAGTAAGAATATTAAAGGAGGTAAAGAGAGAATAATTTATAAATCTTAAATACTTCTAATACCGGATATATATATTTATATATATAAATTAAATAAGGCTATAAGGTAGTTAATCACGTATACGCGTACGTACCTAACCCGCCCGCCTAATTATTATGTAAAGGCTGCCGATTAAATCGTACGTCTATTAGGCGCATTAACCTAGTAAGTAAATTAAAGTAAATCCTCTAATAAAATAAGGAAGCTTCGTATAAAAAACGCACCTTAACGCGCTTCTAATTTCTAATTCTTCCTTCTATATTATCTTTTACAATAATTTTTAAATATTATATATAATATTTATAAAACCCTCCCAATTACCCGTATTAACCTCTCTTATTATAAAGGGACAATAAAATAATATATAAGTATTAACTAAAAGAATTAAATTAGGCTGTTTATTATCCCCTCGGGTTTAATTATAATAAAATATCTTCCCCTTATTTTATACTATAAGAATATAACGTTTTATAAATTAAGTAACTATATATATTTTTTATATAAAATTCGATAAAAAGTCTCTAAAAAGGAATTTATAATCCGAACTTCAATTTATATCGAACGAACTATTTAATATCCAAATTAAATTTAATTATTATAAAACACTTAATTTACCTCACTTTCTAAACTATAAATATATAGCGTTTTACTAATAGGGTAATAATATATATATAATATATAATACTACAATTTATACTATTTAAATAATTAATCCTATTTAATATATTTTACAAACGAATAAATTTATACCTCTTTTATTTTTTTCTTTCTTTTCTTTTTTTCTTATATCCAATTCCCTAAATATTATTAATCTTTATTATATATTAAACTAATATATATATAATATATAGTATTAGAATTTATACTATCTAAATAATTAATCCTATTTAGCGTATTTTATAAACGAGTGAACTTATACTACTTCGTTTTTTCTTTTTTTTTCTTTTTTTCTTATATTCAATTCCTTAAATATTATTAAACTCCATTATATATTAAACTAAAAATAAATAAATACTTTATAAATATATAAATAATATAATTAAACGATAATAATTTCTAACCTTCTGTAAATTTTAACTCTATCCTTTCGAATTCCCCTTCTAATAGGATACCGGTCGTTTAAAAAAATTAATTTAAATTTATAAAACCTCTTATATTAATATATTAATATCCCGTATCCCTCCTTTTCCTTTTTTATTCTATATTATATAATATTTTTCATATTTTTTCAAATTCTATTTTATATCCAATACCTTTTATATTCTAATTACTTTCCGTCTATTCTTGAACGGCCAACTCCCGAATTTATATTCTATATATAATAAATCGGCAATAATCTCCTAGTTATAATACTTTGTACAAATACAATTTACTTTCTATATAAATAATTCCTTTATCGTCTTTTTCTTCTCTAATTTCTTCTAAATATTTAACCCCTAATTCTAACGCCCGCGATACAAATACTAACCTTACTTCTATCGACGATTCGGACGATAATACTAATAACTTACCGTCTTATATAGGGGAGCAATTATTAGATATAGGTTTCTAATCGGTACGTAATATACTTTATTTACGAATATATATATATATATTATATACTAATAATATAGTAGATATAAATAATTAACGAAAAGCTTATTATTAATAGTAATAATTCCTATAGTATTAAGGTAATTAAAGTTAAGGATTACCAAGTACTCCCAACGTATTTATAAATATTTAAATATAATATTTTAAATTTTGTATACTATATTAATTAATATACCTAATAAAACTAATATAGAAACCGTAATAGTAAAATTAGTAAATAAAGTGCCGAAGAAGTAATAAAAAGGATTCGAAATATAATTACCTTCGGTTTTAATAAAGCTAATAACGGTAAAACCTACTATTAAATTAAGGAAACCACATTGAAATTTCTAATGTAAATTATTAAATTACTATATTCTATTATATATTAATTATATATTAATATTAATTATAACTATAACGGGCAGTATAATAAAGTTTAAAAAGTAAATAATAATTATAGTAATATTAATATATACGCGTATTTTAACCCCGAATTAATAATTTAAAATCGATTGTTTAACCGTCTAAAAATAATTAATGTCGGACGGTTTCTCTCACGGCCGCAACTTATATTATCGCAGGTTAATATAAATAATTTATAGGGGCGCCTACGTATAGTAATAGAGGCGTACTACGTTGCGTTTATTAAAAAATAGAACGATCGCACTAACCGCAGCCGTAATAGGTATATTAATTCGGAATAATAAATTATTTACTATAAAAGATAACCGTAAATATTTACTTATAATAAGTATCTAATAAATAAAAAGATAATTCGTATATATATATTATTTATATTAATATCGATAATATATATAGTTAATAAATTACTCTAAAAAGTCTACGGGGGGGGAATAGTATTATACGACTAATATTAATCCCTATTTTCAAGGATTAAATATTTATTACCTATAATCTCTTTACGAAAGAGGTATTAAACCCGCGCTTCTAATATATCGGTAGATTAATTATATTAAGTAGAATAGGAAATTATATAGTAAGTTCGAACTGGTTTATAAATATATATAGGGTATAAATTAATATATTAGTAAACGGCCCGTATAATACTATAATAACGCCTAAATATTAACGTATTTTATATAAAGTAAAATATAATATCTTTATTCCGTAAAATATTAATTGGCATTTATTCTTTCTTATTATTAGTAGAGGGTAATATTTATATTACCCTCCTCCTCCCTTTAGGACTATAAAAGATATAGTAAATAATATCCGAAATATTATCCGGGAATTCCAAAATGTAAATACGTTAACCCTTAATATAATACCCCCCTACTCATTTTCCTTCCTTTTTATATATCGAATATATATTTACCTTTTCCCGTTTATAAAGCGTTTTATTATATATCCGGAATTCTAAAAGATCGCTATAAAGTAGTAATTAATTAATTTGTAATTTAAATTACAATCTTAATTCCAAATATAAAATAAGGTTAAAATAGTTATTTAACGCGAACGTATATTACAATATCCCCTTAATTACTATCTAATCGGTAAATATATATATATTTTACTAATATTATTTATTTAAAAACTAATAATTTTATAGGTATTAAACGGGAATATAAAATAAATATCTCTTCTAAATAAATATAAAAGTAATTTATCTATAAAATTATTCGGGTACTTATAATAATAATTAATAACCCTAACGATTTTATAATCGTTTACTATTTATAAAAGTAAACCGAACGTTTCTTCAATTAAAATTTCTTAAAAATTAATTTATCTTTCAAAATAATTAAGGGACTAATTAACTTTTTCTCTATTATTAGGTAAATAAAGGATAGGGAATGTAAATAATTTATTCTATCCGTATATATTCAATATATATATACAAATATTAATACCTTTATAAGGATTAAATTTTATATTTATATTTTTACTACCCTAAATTCAATTTAAAGGTATAAACTATTATTCAAAATAATTTTTAATACCCTTACGGAAATTACTAATCGTTCAATTAAATAGTACTATATCTATAGTACCCCGTAAATTATTTAATATATCCTTACTAATATAAATTCTAAATAAACTACTAGTATATTTTCTATATAATCCCCTTTTTAGAATACTAATACTAATTCTATTAAATTTTAATTAATACCTTTAAGAGGAATATTCTAAAATTTACTATTTTAATTAGCAAGAGCACTTATAATATATCCTTATTTTCTATAAAATATATATTAATAGGAATTTCCGTAAGAAACATCCTAAATTAAATAATATAATTTATAAAATTTATATTATATAAAATATACCGAATAAATCGGAGTACTAAACTCGGATTAACCGTATATATACAATATATCTAAAACTAGTATTATAATTCAAGAATAAACGGGATTGCGCGTAAATAATCTCGGGCTTCTATAAAGTAAAATCTAAAGTAAAAAAACTTTATTAGAATTAGACTTCGCTAAATATTAATATAATAAAGTCTTCTTACTTCGAAGAAAATAATATTGTTAGTAAAAACTTAATTCTATTTTATATAATACTAAGGTAAGTATATTACTATTAAATATCGATTAACGTATATTAATATTCTTTTTATAAATTCTATCGATATATATTCTTAAAACTCCGAAGATTTAAAGTCGGGCAGACTTATATAAGTAATATATATATATTACCCTCCTTTCGGAAATAAAAGTTAAAGGAAAGCTTTAAATTTAAAGAATTTTATAATTAGAAATAATTCTAAAGCTATATTCAACGGAATCCGAATAGTATTTAATTTAACTTTAAAAATCTATAATCGTCGATAATTATAAATATTTATAATATATATAGTAATAAATTACCTACCCTTAATACGAATTTACTAACTATATATATTCCGCATATATTGTACAACGTATTATCTCGAATCGGGCATTCTAATATTTTACCGGACCTCCGAAATAAATTACCTCCTTCTTTTTTAATTCTAAATATTTATAGGGCTTAAAGGGATAAAATATTATTATTTACTTTAAATATAAATAGGCCATCGACTATAATACTTATATATAGTAGATATATATTAAAAATTTAATTATTGTTTAAGAAGGGAAAGGAAAGGGAAATTGTAGAACTTTCCGATATAAACGACGAAAGTTAATTGTCCTAAAATCAACCGTCTAAGAAGGGAAAGGAAAAAGAGATTTTTAAAATTTCCAATATAAGCGACGAAGGCTACCCTCTTCAACGCCAACCTTTTACTAAAGAAAAGGAAGACTATTATAATCCTACTAATTTAATACCGGGGAAGTAAATTAGCAGGTAAATTAATTATAAATAGTAGCCAATATTTTAAATATTTTAAATTAATAAAGAAAAGGTACTTAGTATACGGTCGACTATTACCTCGATATATAAAGGATATATATTAAATACCCTATAACCGTCGGTAAAAGGGAAAGAAAAAGAAATTAGTACGATCCCTTCAAATATAATCGATAATAGGGGCTAAAATTCCTAATACTAAATATATATAGAAAGCTTTAACCTACTTAATAACCTTAAATAAATTTTCAAAATAAAAAGAACCGGATATAATAGTATATTTCCCTTTTTAAAACTATTTAAATTAAAACTACCGAATATACCGTCGACTACCGCTATAATATATATTAAATATATATCGAATACCCTATAACTATCCGTAAAAGGGGAAAATATAATAATTAATCTTACCGCTATTAATAATAATAAAGATAACGAATATAATAGTACTATTAATAACGACGAAATCCCCCCTAATATACAACCTACCTCCCGTATAATAAAAATTAAAGATATAAAATTTATACCTCCTACGTTAATTTTAAGTAAAAAAAAAGCTATTCCTTTTCTAAATCTAAAATACGGCGCCAAACGCTTATTTACGCCCGCAACCGAACTTAATATATTGGGGATATATAATAACCCAATTATTATTTCGGATTCGGACGATTTAAATAAAGAAACTAAGAATTATTCCAATCTTAATATTAAATCTAATCGCAATTATTCTATAGAATACCCTAATATTAAATCTAACCGCAATTTATTAAAGGACTTTTACGAAACTAAATTTAAGATTATAATTAATTAAATACTATTCGACTTTATAGTTATTAGCGACGAATATTTATTTAAAAAAGATTTTTATCCTAATAAACCCTACGATACTTAGTATAATTTGTATCGAGAGAGTTAAGAATTTATTCTAAAGTAATACTAAGAGCGCTAAACTAATATATAGGACATATACTAAGATTAGAAGCATTAGAAATAGGAATGTACTATAATAAGTTTAAATTTATAAATTAGGTAAATATATATAAATTATATATATAATAATAATAAATCTATAGCGGGCCTAAATTTATAAATTAAGTAAATATATATAAATTATATATATAATAATAATAGATCTATAGCGGGCCTAAGCTTACAAATTAGGTAAGCATATATAATAGGCATATATAATAATATAAATATAGTTGTCACAGGGCTGGCTGTGACGCCTATATAGTGCGTGCATTCGAGTTCTGTCTAGCGAACAGAACATCGTTCCATCTTTTGGTGGTGTACCGGTCTTAGGCATTGCACGCCCTAGTCCGTGACAGTATGTTCTGTTCCCCGGTGGAGGTCGTGGGTTCAATTCCCCGACGTGTCAATTGACATGGGCTTTGGTTCGCTTTAACCGTGTCGCTCACGGTGCGACCATTGCAGAGACCGTCCGAGTTAATCGAGCGCGGAGACCATTCAATTGAAGCGACTATCCCATTGGAAAGTATTGCGCTTTCAGGTAGTGCTATATAGGCTACCTTCGACCTCTTGATGTCATTGACATCGCTTTGAGGGAAGGTAGTATCACAGGGCTGGCTGTGACGCCTATATAGTGCGTGCATTCGAGTTCTGTCTAGCGAACAGAACATCGTTCCATCTTTTGGTGGTGTACCGGTCTTAGGCATTGCACGCCCTAGTCCGTGACAATAGTAGGCCTAAATTCATAGGGCAATTCTTCGTAATATTCTAATACAAATTCATTCCTATTATTATTTAGTAAGGCGTATATTCTTACGAATAAATTTAATTTCTATAGGGAAGAGGAGTTTAAAACGTTATAACAAAGGAAAGAATAATAGAATTTCAGTTTCTATTTATATTTATTAGGTAATATTAATCGATTAATTAATAAATTACAAATACTTAAGTAATATAATTGAATAGAACGTTTAAAATCGAACGGAATAATATATAATATTTATAAAAAGGTAGTATATTAATTAAAATATTAATTAAAATATAGATACCTATAAGTATCTTACTATTAATACTATTAAGGTTATTTTTCTTTATTCGTTCTAACGGCAATACCTTATCTTTTAACTCCTTCTTTTATTTCTACTATATATAATTATCATATAAATATAGTTATTTACACAATCGAAAATAAAATGGCTATTAGAAAGAGGAAAGTATCTTTATTATATTATAGATTTATATAAAATTAATAATACTAGGAAGAAACCTAGACCTAGGTCGGAAAATATTTATATAAATAATATCCATAAATCCTTTCCTAATATCGGTCCCAAAATCCTCCTAAGTATTAATTCCCTCTATAGCCACCTATATCTTACTATACTAACCCATTAATTATAATATACTACTACCGTCGCTAATATCGTCTAAATATTCGGCCTTAATACGTTTAAAAAACCTATCTAAATTCCCGTTTACTACTTAGTAAAAAAACCTACTCGCTTCTTATATATTATATATATATATAATAATTAAGCGTTACTACACTTACGCTTCGAAAAGAAACGAAATATTTAAAATTATTAATATTTATTAATTATAAAGAGAAAAGTATTTAAAATTTACTTTAATTAAAGCCAATTTACAAAATTTAATTAAATCCGCCTCTTAATCCTAATATTAATTTTATTATTAAAATAATTAAAATAAAAGAGTCTCTTATTGTAAGGGGTTAAGTTTTAAACCTATTCTAAATAAACTACCGCCCCTTTATAATAGGGAATAGTAGGATTGTACTATCTCCTACCAACTCCTCGAGTAAAGCCTAATATTATTAATATATATTTAAGTTATAAGGGAGAAGAATACTATATATTTAGTAAAATTTAATTCCCTAAATACTTATAAACGTTAGGAATATACGATTAAAATTAGAATATATTAAATAATTTTATTTTTATAGAAAATAAATATTAAATATAATTCTATTTACGCAATCTCCTCTAACTATTCTACGAAGAACCAAAATTAAGAATTGGCATTAACGCAACTATATAATATTAATAATATTCTAATTATATATAAATTATATATATAAAAATTATAATACTTATTTAAATTCGTTTAAAAATTAAATATATTTCTAGCTACAAAATAAAATCCAACGCTTTAATACTCTAAAGAACTTTTAATATTTAAATAATATAATTAAATTTAGGAACTTACGCCTCTCCTATAATACGTTCGAAAAAGTAAAAAGAAGGTTCAATATAAATATAATTAAAGATTATTATATATAAATATATATTACTTAATTAAAAAGGGGCGAATAAATTTACTTATATTAAAATAACTATTATAAAAATGTTTACGAAACTAAATAATCTATATTATTATATATTCAATAGATAACCACCTAAGTAATAAATATACTTCGCGCTAAGAGGAAGTAGTAAAACTATATATATAAGATATATCCTTACTAATATAGTAATTAAGATACTTTAATTAATAATTATATATAATTATATATATAAATATAGTAAAAATACTTATATAAGGTCGTTTACTATAAAAATTTAAATGGCTAGGTTAAGCGGATATACATTATTTATTATAATAACCGTAAAAATTATAATTATTAGCTTTATAATCGAAATCCATTATATATATATTATATACAATATATATTAAGTATTTATAATTTTAAGTAGGGATACCGGCGTCCCTTTCTACTTACTATCCTTAAATTTTATTAATTACTTATTAATTAACGAATCCGAAATTTAACGAAACTTACTCGGAGGTAACCATCTAATATTATTATAAAAGATCGGGCCTATATATAAATAAATATATATACTTACTATAAATATTATATTAAACTGTATATTAAATATATATATTATAGTAATATCCTATTTCGCCTGGGTTCTGTTTGTAGAAGACTATATCGCTAAGGCCGACAAACTCCTCGAAATTACGTAAATCCGGATCTAATTAAGGGAAACTTATATTATATAATTATTTAAAGTATTATTATTAGGTAATATTAATTAAGAGGAATAAACGAATATTAATTTAAAATAAAATTTATATTTACAAAATAAAATAGTATTAAAAGAGGAATAAGGAAGAATTTCTAAGTAGAATATAAGTAAGGATATTAGTACTTCGAGATACTAAACGGCTAGACCGCTAAAAGTTAGGATAAAAAATATAATTTAATATCGATAAAATAATATATAACTATTTAGAGGGGTTAATAAATAAATAATTTAAAAATTCAAATAAAGTGATACCGGAACGGTATCGCTGCCGTCATTACATGTCAGATTGACAGGTGGTGCCTGGCGGCCTGAGGTACGCTTGCCTCTATCGGGTTAATTGACCCGACCCCGCGGTCGCATCCCTATTCAAGTGGGTCCTGTAGATTAGATAAGGCTCGCGTATATTTAAGGTCTTCGACTATACGCGAGCTCCCTTCTTTAGATTCTTTCCTAGGTTATTAATTTATATATATTTAAATTAATATATATTATATATGCTTTTCTTCAATACCCTATTAACGGTATTAAATAATAGCTACAATTTTAATTGCTTAACCTAAATTATACTATATTATTATCGTTAACGGCCTTATTAAAAAAGTATTAAGCGACGTTGCGTAGCGATAGTAAACTTCTTTTTTCTTCTTATCGCGAAGATTAGAAGTACCCTACGAAGGTACGTAAGACGAATTTAGGTATTCTTACGACTTTAAAAATTATTTTTCCCCTTCTAAGAGAGCGTTCTATTTATTTAATTAATACGCTTTACTCTTTGTAGCGAATTTGGGTAATTACGAAGATCCTTCCCCTTACGGCGAATTTGGGTAATTATAAGAAATCCCTTCGGTATTGCGGCGAATTTAAATAATTACGAAATTATTTATATTATTTCACCCCCTATATAGCGAATTTAGGTAATTATATCTATTATTACCTAGATCTTAGTATTATAAGATTTTAGACGCTAAAGGTTTCCTCCACTACCGAACTTAAGTACGTAGCGGTATTCCCTTTCTTATTTAATTCCTAATTATTATATTCCTTTCCTTTTTTACCCCGGTTATTATCGTTATAAGATTATATTTAAATTTATATTTATAAATCGTATTTTAATTACGGATAATTCCCGTTATACCTAGTTTATTCGTTAATTTTAACGACCTTATACCGGGATTTTATAATATTTAATTTACTTCCGAAGTCGGTTTTAGCCCCCCGGGTATATATAATAATAATTTCAAGGATTCTTTATATATTTAGAATTACTATTTCGAGGATATTTAAAATATATCCTATATTGAAAGCGAGGTTAAACTTTATTAGCCCGATTTAATAGACGAAATATACCTTATAATAATTACCGAATTTTATAGTTAATTATTATTAATTAACGTTTATACCCCGCTTATAGCGGACCTTTATTATAAAATTCGATACCCCTTTATAAATTATTTACGATATAAATTCTCCTTTTAGAAGTAAAAGCGTAATATACCGATAGATTGCGAATATATAATTTAGTTAGCTATTTAATTACGTTTAGAATGCGAATTTAGAATTATAAATTTACCCTATTCTAATCCCGATAAGGCGTTATTAGTTCGGCTATTTAAATTTAGTAATAATAAAAAATTAGTAGAATATTTTAATACAAAGTTCGATAATTAAATTAATGCCTTATTCGATAAAATTATTGTTTAATTAGAATAATTTTAGATTATTTTAGACGAAGACCGTAATAGGATCGATACTATATTAACTTATTATATTAATAAAATTACGAATATATTTAGCGAATTAGATAAGTAGTACGAGGCTTCCTAAACCGTTTGGTATTGCGATATTAATAACGATTTTAATATAGTATTAGAGGAATAAATTGAGAAAAATAAGTAGTATTTAAATTAAATTTTAATTAAAATAGCGTAAAATAATAATTCATCCCTTATTAAGGCTATTAAAGATTTAATTAATTAATAGAAAGAAATTGCTAAAATTATTATAGAGAATGTTATTAAGTAAATAAATAGAATACGTATTGAAGTGGCCCGGGAAATTCGAGAAGAGGTGCTTAAAGGTTTATTTAATAATTTGTATATACCGCCTAATCTACTTTAAATCTAGCTTAAAGAGGATAAAAGCCCGTCGGCGCCTAACCGTTGCGATTAATTAATTTTAAACGAGGTTAACGCCGTATTTAGTAAACCTTTTAAGAGTAAAATACGTAAAAAATTATCCGAAGTTTTTACAATGGAAAAATAGGGTAGAATATAATTTAAATTACCCTCTACGTTACAATTCCGTTCTTTTTAAACTTCTATAAAAAGTATTTTAAAGGAATTATTATATAAAGTTTTATTGCTAATTAACCCTTTCCGAAAGTACGTGCCCTTCGTTTAATTAAAGATACGTTCGAATATTAATAAAATTATTTAATTTAAGGTCGTCCCCGGCTTTATAAATCTAGCCATTTATACGACCCGAATTTAATTTTTACCCTTTTAATTAATTAACGTTTTCCTTATAGTTAGAGCCGCTTCTATATTAATTTAGACGAAGAATTGGACTTCGTACTAATTTTAAACCCTAAATTTTAATTTATATTACTAATTTATAAATTCGCCCGCTAAATTATATATAGTCCCCGACGATATCCCTACGGATTAGATATTAGGAAACGACGAAGTTATTAACGTTAAGGAAATTAATTTATTTTACTTAAGCGGCGGCGGCGGCGGTAGCGGTAGCGGAGAACCTTTTAACTCTTTTAACGGCGGCGGTAATAAAAGTAGCGGCAGCCCCTTATATTATAATTATAATTTTCTTTATAAAGGCGGTAGAAGTAGTCCCCCTATTTTAAGAGGAGGTAATAGAAGTGGTCCTCCTATTCCTATAAGAGGAGGAGGCTACGGTTATAATTATAATATCGATAATAATAAAGATTTCGAGAAAATTAAGCGCGAAGATATTGGAACCTTCGATTCTAACGGAAGCGATCCTAAAAATTAGGGTATTGTTATTAATAGTAAATATATAATATATACCGACGTATATACCTTCCAGGAATAAATATTATTATTTATTATTAGTATAAAATAATAGTAATTAATTAATAAAATAAATAAGTAATTAATTCGGTTATTTTATACTTATTTAGTAGGCGTAGCGTATATTTAATAGATAGTAAAGGTCAATACCGATATTAAATTCGATTAGAAAGAGAAAGGTATTTATAAATTATTCGATTAATTAATTAACCGATTTACCCTAAATTTAATAATAATTATAACCAAATTTATTAAAGGTTATATTTACCTTAAGGATATTAGCGATAATAATAGCGCTTTTACTTACTATGTCTAATATTAGATACGCTATATTAAAATAATAGGTATATTAATTAAGGATAATAGGAATTGGTATAATATAATAATATAGATTTAGTTGAGTATAAACCTTCGTATTAAATAATTCTTAAGAGCTCCTATAGAAGAGGAGTTATTTATTAATTATATATAGTTTATTGCTAAATTTAGAATTATATTTTTCGCCGTAATTAGATCCGATTCGAGAAGGGATAATAGCGGCCGATTTAACTTTAATCGTCCCGCTACGTTATTAAATAATTATTCCTATTTTACTTTTAACGATTAAAATTATAATTGCGATTACGAATGTAACTGAAATTGTAACCGTAGCCGTAATTGAGGTTATAATTGCAATTAGGATTGTGATTATAATTGTAATCGAGATTGTAATTACGATTTTATTTACGACCGGAAGGTTTATAAGAAAGCTTATTACATTAAGGAATCTACTATAATAATTAGTAGTTTTAATTCCGAATTATTAAACGACGTAGGGGTATATATAGTATTGGAATTATTTAAGAAATATTGTAAGTATTCTAAATACTTCAAATTAAAGGATTATAAGAAGGAGTATAAAGTTCGGTACGAGCCTCCCTTAGCCGCTTAAGCGGAAAAATTCAAAACCTTATTACTATTAGTATTTGAGTAATGTATATACGGCTATTATAAAATACGTTACGTATTGTATAATGCCCTATTTTATTATTTTAAGAAATGTAAATTAGTAAAAGAAGGTTGTTTAAAAGGCGAAGAATTAATTCCTATTCTTAGAATTACGCTAATATTTATCCGGACGATAGCCCTAATACGGATTCGCGAGGCTTGCTATATAATAATTATAATAAATATTAATAGTTGATACGGGAAGAGTAGAAATAAGCACAAGTATGGGAGGTCATTAGAATGAAGCCATACTAGGGTGCATATTAAAGTAAAGAAGGATGTTGTAAGAGGAAAGGACTGGCTTCCAGCCAGCCGTCTGCACGCAGAAGGTATACTGTGCAGCGAGCCAGAGCACGGGCCACAGGGTAGCCAGTGCGCTGGCGACTGGGCATGGCACCAGAGCCTCCATAGCAGCCCAGCTAATCTAGGCTATCACGACTAGTCTAAGCTATAATACAGGGTATGGCCAACGATACCAGGAATCCAGGGATTCCGGTATCAAATGCCGGCTCACACGAAAAAGAAACCATCGTCCTCAATAGTCCTAAACGTCCAAGTCTCCTCCGAAAAGTTCCAGGTCTCCTCCGACAATGTCTAGGTCTTCTCCAATATCATCTAAGTCTCCTCCAATAAATCTGTCCATTCGGGATGCCCCGGGGCGGAACGGGATGCATAAGGTTTGCAGTAGCGAGATGGCTGAGATCCGAGGAGGTCCGTTAAGTTCCGGGAAGCCAGGTAACGGCTAGGAAAGCCAAAGGTTGAAGCTCAAAGACAGAAGGGGAACACTCGAAAGAGGGGCACTCGAAAGTGTAAAAACCGTAAAAAAAAGGATCGTTACATAGATAAATAGAAAGAGAGAGAAAAAAGTGCAAAACGGGGGCTCTCTAGCTAGCTCACTAGCTAGCTAACTGGCACGAACTGCAAAGAACTATCAAAGGAACTAACAGGGCCGTCAACGAACTGCAAAGTACTAGCAGGGGAGCTGGCACGAGTACAAAGAGCTATCAGGCGGGCCGGGCTATCGAATTGCAAAGTGCTAGTAGGGAAGATTTCTATTATTAAAGCAACTCGTCGTTAAAGCAATTCGGTAACGGAAGCTATAATACCGTAACTACGCCGAATTGCTAGAGAAGCTGCTACGCCGGTAAAGTCCGTCGAATTGCTAAGAAAAGAAAGGGGGAAGCAACGGGACCAAGCGGACAAGACCAAAAGCATAAAGTTAGCGATATAATTACCTTAGTATTATTATTATTGAGAAAACCGCTTGGTTCACAGCAATAGCTGTGGCTACCCGCACACAAAGAAAAAGAAAAACGTAAAATCCTCATAGGTTCTAACAACGGCTATCACGAGCTGCAAAGAACTATCAGGAAACTACCAACTCCATCCATCTCATAACTACCGTAAATTGTTAACTACGCCGTAGAGGTCCGTCGAGTTACTAAGGAAAGCCAAGCACAGGTCCCGGGACTGAACGGGCAACACCAAAACTACACTATAGTATTATTATTAAAAGGACCACTCAATCCTTCTTAAGCCTATAACTCTCTACCGCAACACAGAAAGAAAAATACAACATCCTCGTTACTAGGTAAAAGAAAAAAGGGGGAGGTAAAAGGAGGGAGCTAAAAGCTCGAAATCTAACAAGAGAGTATTATTACATAAATAAATCCAGCCAGCGGTTAAGCTACAAAAGCCACAGCGGTAAGCTTGCTAATCACGTCTCCCAATACACCAAAATCCATAGTCACTTTACCACTACGCCAACTAGTATTCTGGCTCTTGATTGCCTTGTCAGGGCGGTTGTAACTATAGTCTCGAAAGTAGGCAAAGAGGAAGTTTCTGGAAGGAAAGCTCTTATTGCAAATACAGCAACCGCGGGGAGAGCTAAGGGTTGAAACTCTATTACCATAGGAACCGTCAGGGGAGAGTGGACTACTCTCTTTGTATTTGTCTAGAACAGTCACTAGGCTACTGGAGGAGAATGAAACTACCGGCTTCGGAGCTAGAGATGCTATAGCATCGACAGCAACGTAAGCGGGGTCGGCTTCGATAATACAACGTTTCGGCTTAAGGGTAAAGCGCTCAAACTTTAGCAGAGAAAGAGGAATATACCAAACTAGAATCTTAAAGTCCGTATCTATAACGGGAGCTAGAAAAACCGTAATCGAGGCCGTATCCGTAACGGGGGCGGGGCGGCTACGCCACGAAGTACTGGTCTTACTAACAATACCACTAGAGGTCTTAAGAGCAATCTGGGTGGCTAGAGCAATCTAGTTAACTAGAGTATTATTAGCCGTAATGATAGAAGACTACGTTTTTAAACTCTTTGAGCTGGGTCTCTTTTGAGAACTAGGCTTACACGTATTCGAATAAATATAGTCGAAGAGGGCGTTTCTCGAACGAAAACTAGACTCGCCACATTTATAGCACGTATACTCAACGGTCTTAGGAGACGGTAGCTATAAAACTAACTTAATAAGAGTCTTAAAACCATCGCTAAAAGTCACAATCTTATTATCATCAGCGGAAGGCTATAATCTCAATGCTGAACGGACGTAAGGATCGAGTACTTACAAGGCTTCCCGAACAGCCCGCAATTGTTACTTTACAGTACGGATTGCCTTCTTAGGGACAATGAAATATCTTTCGTCATCGTCGTTATTATCGGTAAGGCTGGCGCCGACAGAGCTGGGCGCAACAGAAAAGACAATCTAAACTGCAGAAATTGACAGAGTAGAAGCCTTCTTACAATTATCGATCTTCAAGGCGATGTCCTTAACGGCGGGGTTCTCCATCAGATTTACTGGCAGTCGATAGAAGAAAGCACCAAGCTCACGAAACAACAAGATCTTCTCGTCAGAATCAAAAGAAGGAAGCTTATTAGCGTCGCAAAACTTCTAATAGTAATCAAGGGAAACTTTGGCGTAACTACCCCATTCTTAGTAGAAGTCCTAATAGAAAGGATCAGCAAGAAGCCCGGCCAAAAATAACTCCTTTTAACGCTTAATATCCTTATCCTTTTATTCCTTTCGTAAATACTAAAAAAGAAGACGTTCCTCCTCTCTCAGTTTTGCCAACGTAGATAACATTTCCTCCTCTTTACGGTAATAGACAAAAGAGGGTTTAGCTTACTGAGCTTACTTAGCAGGGAACGGAAACGGAGCTTTCCATTACCTTAGATCGTCGTCGAAGAACAACACCACAGTCTAAGGATGAACCTCGTCCTTGTGAGGCTTAACGACGGCGGGCGGGAACCATTCTTAGATTATCTTGAAGTACTGGATTCCCAAGGGGTGAATACATAGGTAAAAAAGACGCTAGGTTTTCGACCAAAGGACTTCTAAAGGGTAGAAGAAAGTCCGGGGGTCCTTTCGCTTTCCATCAGTTGTCTCAAAGAAACCTTAATAAGGGCATTGCTCCTTAGAAGAACAATAAGGGCAATAATAAAATACCATAGTAAGAGAGTCTTCAAAAGGCGGACTCTTATTAATAAACGCTGCTTAATTAACTGTACGGAAGCGCTTGGATGTACCGTCTGGAGGCGGGCACTCGAGTATTCTAATTTACGGCGACGCCCGTATCTTCGTCGCAGAGGGTAAATCAGGGAGTTAATATAAACTTAGCTCGACAGAGCGGTCGAGAAGCTTATTGACAAGAAGAGTCTAGCTTACGGTCAGTCGGCGCGCTTAAGGGTGACTCGCGTTGGCGGGGAAGTTGGTGCTGGTATTGGTAAAGGACTGGGGGTCTCGAGAAGACCGAAGCTCGACTCGAGGGTGCTAATAAATAACTAGTAATAACGAGAGCTAACCGGAGCTTTACTATCGTCGTCGGATTCTTAGTAGAGAGCTTACGCCTTCGCTAGTAGTATTGCTAGCGATCTCGAAAGGTCGTCGGGCGCCTAGTATTGTAAAGTATAATTAAATATGTCGGTCGCGAAGATCGTTCGCAAAGTCGCTTTACGCCGACGTCGATAGGGATTAATGGTATAGTTTGAATCAGGCCACTGAACGTTTAGTTGCAGCTACCATTTAATACAGGAAGAGTAGAAATAAACACAAGTATAGGAGGTCATTAGAATAAAGCCATACTAGGGTGCATATTAAAGTAAAGAAGGATGTTATAAGAGGAAAGGACTAGCTTCCAGCCAGCCGTCTGCACGCAGAAGGTATATTGTACAGCGAGCCAGAGCACGGGCCACAGGGTGGCCAGTGCGCTAGCGACTGGGCATGGCACCAGAGCCTCCATGGCAGCCCAGCTAATCTGGGCTGTCACGACTAGTCTAAGCTATAATACAGGGTATGGCCAACGATACCAGGAATCCAGGGATTCCGGTATCAATAGTAGCCTAATTTCGAATTATACTTATATACGAATTAATACTAGAACTTTACTTAATAATAACCCTATTAAGGTTTATATAAATCCAGGTACCGGTAGGATATTAATCGGCAGGTCTTTCTTTAGAATATTAGAATATACTATTGAAATTAAGTACGTTAAAATAAAGGGCGTAAGTAGGAAATTAATCGGTATTTCGGAATAAGCGACCTTTAAGATCTATTTCGAAGGTTTCGATAAATAGGGTAATTCTACTTTAATAAAGTTTACGAAGGGCGCGTAGGTTATTAAGGAATTGGAGTTAAATATATTATTTAATAATAATTTCCTTTACTCTTATATTATTAATATAGATTATAAAATGGAGATTATTACTTTTTAAAATTTTAATAATTTTTATATATATTTTGTCGCGTAAATTAATTCTAAAGCGTATATCCGTAGGGTTATTACCGTAAAGAAGACTATTATTTTATTAGGCTAATCCGGATATATCCTAGTTTAATATAAGTCTTTCCCTAAGGATAGGAGTTTTATATTAAATTCGAAGTATATAGCCGCGGTTAACGCCGTAGTTAATTCTAAGTTACTTTCGGTTATATTCGTTAATAATATTACCAATAGAGTACTAATTATTCTAAAAAAATTCTACGTTAGTAATATTACCGAAGTTATTAATAGCGGGTACTTAACCCTTTCTTAAGGGATAATTACTAACTTAATTATTAGTATACCCGGGGAAATATCCTTTAATTACGAATTCGACGTCCTGGTTATTAAAGTATTTAATATAATAGATAATATTAATTACGATATTAAAATTATAAAGCTTATAAGTAAATATAATTATATTAATAATATAACGGACGAGGAAATTTTAGTTAAATTTGTAGTAGAGGACGAGGATATAATATTCGAAGTTATTAAAAAAATAGACGGTATTATTTATATAGAAATAATTAAATTATTAATTGTAGGCGTTAAAAAGTATTTAATATTAAGCTTCAAAATATCGGATAACCTTTCCGAGAAGATTACTGACTGTAATATTTATATTTATACGTAAGATTTAGCTTTCGTACGTAAAATTGAAAAGATTATTGACGATTACCCTATTTTATAGGAAGAGGGAAGTATTATTTTAATAAAAGAGGAGGATATAATATATATACCTTTAATAGAAGGCTAGTAGAATTAACGTATATATATTCGCTCCTACTTATTAAATAGGAAGGACCGAGAAGTTTTAAATTAAATTTTTAGCTCTTTATACAAATAAGGGAAAATAAATTAGGTTAATAGGATAACCCTATTTATTTATTTAATTTTTGTTATTTAGCGGATAATTAAGGGTTAATAAAAGGGTTGTATTATTATCGATTTTCGTACGTTTAATAAAATTATAATATTAGATAATTATTTATTACCGCTATAATCGGAGGTTATTGCCTTTCTTCGAAGGAAGTGTTTTATTATTATTATTAACGTTATGGCCTTTTTCTATTAATTTAAAGTATAGCTATAGTATTAAAATCGGTTTACTTTAATTAGCCCGCGCGGATTAGAATAATTTAACGTTGCTTTAATAGGTTATTATAATTTATTAGTATATATTTAGCGATTTATAAATTAATTATTAATAATTTTCGCTAAATTCTATTGGGCTTTTATCGATAATATAATTATTTTTTCGGATATAGCGGAGGATTATTTAAAATATTTAAAGTAAGTATTCGATTTATTTATATCGAAGAATATCGTTTTATTATTAAAAAATCCTTTATCGTTTACCCGAACGTCGAACTCTTTAAATTTAAGGTCGATACATTAAGTTTATTTATAATAGAAGAGAGATTAGTAGCCTTTAAAGGTTTAAAATTCCCTAATATTTTGAAATTGTTAGAGAAATATATTAGCGCTTTTAGGTTTATCCGGTACCTCCTCTTATATTATAGTAAAATCTCTGAACCTCTTTAAAATAAGAAAGTCGAATTCCTTATAGTAGGACGGAAAACGGGAGTAATCGTCGCTAGGAATCCTGCTAAACGTATTAATTATTATATAAAAACGATGTTCGTTTTAACCAACGTTAAGAAAGTATTTTTTAAAGCTATTTAGAAAATTATATACGTTAATATAAAGTTATATTATTTAAACCTAGATAAATAAGTATTTTTATAAAGTAATAGTTCTTTAGAGAGAGGCTATAGGGTAATATTATACTATTTAAAGGATAGTTATACTTAAGTTCTAAGTACCCTGATTTTAGCGAATTAAATTCTACTTATTATATTTCTAAGTAAGGCTCTTAGTAAGGCCGAAATACGCTACGGCCTATCCGAGATAGAAGTGGCCTATCTAATTTAGGTAATTAAGTAGTTCCGAACCTTTATTTATTCTTATAACTTCTTGGTTATTGTACTAATAGACTACGTAACGATTAAGGGCATTTGCGAATAGATTATTTTAGATATTTCGTCTATGGATAAAGGTAATTGCCGTCTAATTAATACGTTTATTTACTTATTATAATACGATTTATAAATATATTATATTGCGGGTAAGTTTAATTTTGTATTGGATATATTAAACTGTTTATTAGTAAAAGGAGACGAATATGGTTAGATAAACGAAGTATTAGTATTAAATTAAATATAGTTTATAGAATAAATATATTTTATAAAGGCAGAAGCGTAGATGGCCCTAAGTATTAGGTGTAATTTCTAATAAGTGTATAAATCGAATATTAAATTTAAACCGATTATAGACGAACTTCGAAGCTACCTTAATACTACCGAGGTCGCTAGCGTTATTTCTTATACCGGGTACTTATTCGAAATTGTAGATAGCTTACTATATAATATTAACCTAGTAAATAAAGTAAGACAATTATATATTCCTAAAGATATAATTATAATTATATTGAGTATAATTTACGATGAGAAGTATTACTTCGGCAGAGATTGTATAATATATAACCTTAAAGAATATATAATTATTAGAAAAACCTAATTAATTAAGGAGTATATTTAATATTATTTAATTTACTAATTTAACCGTACTGATAGAGAGGTTATTATTGGGGATTATTAATTAATTAATTTAAAATATATTTTACTTATAAGAATTATCGCTATAAACTTTATTACTAACTTGCTTAAAATATTAATAGTCGGAATATTATAGCACTTACCCAGATTTAATATCTTTAATATACTAATATTAATATTATATTATATATTTAAATGATACCGCCTTATTTTAAGCTATTCGATTTATATTATAGAAAATTAAAGTAAAATAATAGTTCGAGATTTAATTTTGAGCGATTAGGGATTCCTATAAGGTATTATCTTTAACCGAAATTGTAAATTTATATTAAAGTTATAAAAAGGAATATAAATAGCGTTAGGTATTAAACTTTTAATAATTACTGTATACTACCCTTAGGGTAATAGAATAGTTGAGCGCCGTAATTAAAATATAGAAATCGCTATTCGTTTTTATTATTATATATACTTTGAATCTAATTAGGTAGAAATTTTACCTAATTTTTAATAGAATATAAATAACGCTTACTTAAATCCAATTAAATTATTACCCTATAAATAGCTCTTCGGATTTAAGCTTTTAAGTCCGTTAAATTTAATTATTAAGAAGGACGCTCCGGAGGTAATAAGCACTTATTTAATTCTATGCGACGGATTAAAGGAAAACGCTTAATTAATTATAGCCTTCGTAATAATTAAAGTAAAAAAGAAATATAATAATAATTACCGGTAATAATCTTTCTCCGTAAGTGATAAAGTTTTTTTTAAATTATATAAAGGTTATTACTTACTTAGCTAGCCCTTAAGGAAGTTCTTTTAATAACGCTCCGGATTATTTATTATTATAAAACGTATTGGTAATTTAATATATTAATTAGATTTGCCTCCCGAAATAATTATTTACCTAATTATTTTAGTAGTTTATTTTAAATGGGCCGTTTAAAGTAACGATCCTTTTAACCGGATTTAGCCTCCGCTAAGTTTAATTAAAAATAATTAAACCGGGTTAGATAATAATAATAAGGACGGTAAGTACAAGTTAGATATTATTTTAAATTATACGGAAGATAAGAAGAATAAAGGATAGAAGTATATAGTTAAATAGATTGGCTATAGCTATTATAGGAACGGATAGATATTTGAAAAGGATTTTCTTAACGCGAAAAAGTTAATTACGGAATATTAGGAGCGTTTAGGAGGTAAGGAGAAGGCTAAGCCTAAAAGAGGTAAGAAGGTCTATTTTATAGATAATATCGTAGAGATAGCGGAGGAAAACGCTAGTAAGAGCGCCGAGAAGGCGGCGCCTATTTATAGAAGGAATTTAAGGCCTAGGAAGAAGTAAGGGTATTTATATATATATATTAGTTAGAGAGATTATTAAGGTTAGTAGTATTGTTCGTTTATATAGCCGGGATTTGATACCGGAATAGTATCGCTATTATTATTATATATTAAATTGATAGGTAGTGCCTGGCGGCCTGAGGTACGCCTGCCTCTATCGGGTTAATTGACCCGACCCTGCGGTCGCATCCCTACTTAAGTGGGTCCTATAGATTAGATAAGGCTCGCGTATATTTAAGGTCTTCGATTGCGCGCGAGCTCCCTTCTTTGGATTCTTTCCCAGGTTATTAATTTACATACATTCAAATTAATATACATTATATGTGCTTTTCTTCAATACCCTATCAACGGTATTATAAAGCTAATATTATAAACAATCTAGAACGTATATTCCTTCTTATAAGAAACTTCCTTCTCTCTTCTTCTTTCTTCTTCTAATTAACTAAAATACTAAGGTTCGGCAAACTCACTATATATATAATATATATTAATTTCGCGTTTTATACCGTAATTAATATAAATAAAAGATTTATACTTATTCTTTTTTTCTATTTTATATTTATTATATTTAGATATAAAAGTAAATTAAACGGGATCTAATCTATTAATTCCTTTCTATACCTTCTAAATTTATAATACAATATTATAACGTCGGAATAAATTTAAATCTCAATTAATTATTATATAAAGACTTTTTAATATACTAAATATATACTAAATTTAAATAGGATAATCAATATAAATTCAAAATTAAAATAGGTAATTCGGTTAGATAAAGCCTAAATTCTAATTAAAATTACCTTCGATGCGGAAAACCCGTATCCGGATTATAGGTATTTCTACAGCCCAATACCGTTTGAACGTATAATTACCGCGTCTAAATATAATATTAGAGTATAAATTATACTTTTTATTATTTAAGTAAATACCTAAATATATTAAATTAAATTATTAATTATAAGGTCGAAATTATAAGCGGTCGAAAATACAATTACATCTTTATAATTTAAATATTATGTAATAAATATCTTATAATAAAACATCCTAATATTAATGCCAATTCTTTTATAAATAATCTAACCCAAAATAAAAGAAACGCTATAAGAAGGTAATTACCTAACCTTATATTCAATATATATATATAAAATTAATTTAATTGTATTAAGTACGCTCCTTAATTATATTCTATCCCGGCAATAGTATTATACCTCCTTTATAAACCTATCGAAAAATAAAACGAAATTAATAAACGTTATTATTAATATTTATAAACGAATAACGTAAATATATATACATCTCTATTAATTAGGCTTATTTAATTTAATAATTTAGGATTACCGATAACACTTTTACGGATATTTATAGCGACGACTTCTACTATCTAATATATTTATTATATTAGTTTATTTTATATATATTATATATATTAATAATAAATAGTCCGACGTATAATACCCCTATATCCTAAATGAATAAGCTATTATTCTAATGGGAAACTATTTACTTATATACCCTAAATTTAATTAGGATTTGAAGGTAATAATAGGCCCGGGTAATATTCTTCAACGACGCAATATAAATAATTATATTATTTAATAAAGAATATAAATATATTATATATATTAATTATATATTTAGCCCAACCTCCCTATAATTTCCTCCAATATTATTAACGCCCTTCGTAATTTCGAACCCAAAATTCAAAAGGATATTTTAATCCGGATTTAAAAGCGGAATAAAAAATTATCGGATAGAATTGAATATAACCTTTATATAATTAAAGGATAGGATAATACTATTATTAAATAATTTTAAATCGAAGATCCTAATTTCGACGATATATTAACGTATATAGAGCTTACTATAAACGAATTAGGACTCGACTTATCGCCTCCGCGTACCCCCGGAATAAATTAAATATATTTTATTATATATATATTAAATTTATATTAATTTAGTATAGGATAGCAGCTCCTACTCCCGTATAGGCTTTCCTATTATAATTAATATTTTAAAAAGTCGTATCCAAGTAGCGCTTAAGAATATTACCCCCCCTACCTAGTCCGACGATTTAGGATTTAATCTATCGCTTCTATATACCCCCAAAGTAAATTAAATATATTCTATTATATATATACTAAATTTATATTAATTTAATATAAAATAAGCTTACTAATATACAAAATAGAGGTAATAATTCTAAATTATTAGATTTCGACGAAAATATTATAGAATCGTTAAAACGAAAATTCACTATATACAAATCGGACCTTACTCCCTATTAAATAATAAATCAAATATATTCTATTATATATATACTAAATTTATATTAATTTAATATAAAATAATAACTCCTCTATCGCCAGCCCCGCTACTAAATTAAAGCGAAATAAGGTTCGGGTAGACTACTCTTCCCAACTTAAAAAGCCTAAAAAGCGGAAATAAGCGGGATATGAGGAATTCTTACTATTATCTTTTACTAGTATATATAAAGAATATATATTAAATTTTAGGTTATATAAAATATATTAGAGACGGATATAACGGATAGGCTAATACGCATATATAATTTACTAAAATAACGGCTATTAACGGCCGTTCGCGGGCTTTATAAGCGGCCTATGTAGAGAAGGTACTAAAAGCGACTTGGCACGTGACAGAACCCACAATTCCTAGTGCCCCTATTCACCGTGCCCACATGCAACGACTTGGTGCTGGAAGCTACGAGCTGAGACAAACAAGAAAGACCATAGCTGGCCAATCAGAGCAAGAAATGGGTTAGACATCTCGGAAGGGATGGATGGACACAAGGTTCACATGGCCATTTTCAGGCCTCTCCAGTCCGTCATTGCCTTCAACCCCGGGCCAAGATTTCCGCAAGACCCTGATTTTCAAGACGGAAGTTCTATTCTGGTCATCCGATCTTGTTTCTGTTTGTCTTCATGGGATTCATAGTGGACCTTGTGGAAGTCAAGATTGGCATATATAAAGAAGAGAGATCTTCCTTCTTGGACACATTTCTGATCATCATCCTCACGATACAATCAATCACACTATCAACTACTACTACTCTCGAACAACAACTTCAAACCAAACCATCACCGCTTACTTTAACCTAAAGTAAACATACCACAACCACCCAACATGTCTACCGAGAACAACTCCACCCTCAAGTCCTACATCGACTCCGCCACCGGCGCTGTCCAGAACGCCGTTGGCAATATCATTGGCAACCGCGGCGATCAGGTACGTTTTTGCACTCCTCCCGACTTACCTTGGGTTCAGTTCACATCACTAACACTGCAAAAACAACAGGCCGAAGGTCAGCTCAAGCAGGAGAAGGCTCACGCCGAGCACGCCGCCTCGCACGACACCGCCAAGCTCCCCGGCTTCACCGCCACCTCTGACGGCGCCGTCGCCGCCGACCATCCCGACCGCGCGTCCGGTTCTTGGAAGCAGACCGCCGGCGCGGCCAAGGAGTTCATCGGTGGAACCATTGGCTCTGAGGTATGTCTTAGTTCCTCCTCCATTCCTCCCCCCCTTCCTCTTCCATACACAGTTCACTAAAACATTTTAACAGGACCTCAAGCAAGCCGGCCGCCAACAAAACCGCGAAGGCCAAGAGCAGGAAGCCCGCGGCCAGGTCAAGGACCTCGGCGAGGGCGCCAAGGACCGCTTCACGGGCCAGCTCGGTGGCGCTGCGGCCGCGCTCATCGGCGACCGCGAGAAGCAGCACGAGTATCAGGCGCAGCATGATGTTGGCAAGGCCCAGCAGCGTGGCGCGGAGCATGATATCAACAAGGAGGCTGAGGCGCAGAAGAGGGCTGATCTCTAAATGCCCATCTTGAAGGATTGAGGATGGATTGACAGATGATACCCATTTTTACCTATAACGAATTATGACGACGCAATGACTTGAGCTTCAGTTAATACAAGATTTTCTGAACAACACTTGTGTCCATGCATTACTTGAGTGAAGATGTCGTGATGGAGCATGGTATTTGTGCCGATGACTTACACCGAAATAATACGAGCAGGCTTCAAATTACGGTTCTTCTATGCGCCGGCTGCCGTGTACAATCTAATGCTGGTTTGTTTGTTAGTTTGATACTCCTACTATTTTGACGAGATCCATCCCGAGTTATCCTGAACCTTGCAAGGACGTATTGAAATGGATAAGTACGAATCGAAAATGCATCAACAAGACTTAACATGACATATTCAGCACCAGAATTGGGATACTCGAAGACCGATCAGATTTTAATTAGGAATCGACACGCATGAATCGGATCTGAAAACGCCTGAGAATGTTGACCGGGCTGAGGTCTCGAGCTAACAAACAAACCAGTATTGGACTGTACTGTGTTGCGCCAAACGGGCCGGTGTTGAAGCTCACTGCAGGACCGAGATTTTGCAAAGTGTTCGTACTTATACATCTCGTTAGGCAAGCGAATTCGGTCTGTGATCAATATCCTCAGGCTGCAGTGTGTAAACAAGTCAGAGTAAAAGACGATGAGAGAACCTCGACTGTCAATTGCCGGAACTCGTGTTGCTCGCGTCGCTCGCGTATGTCGGTCGGAGTCATGATCAAGTATTGAGATCTCGTGTTCCAAGCTCGACATCTTTTGGTAAATTGAAGAAGGCTATGCGCGCGTGTTTCTAATAATCATACCTACACAACCGAAAATTTGAAGTTGTTGTCCCCTCCGGGCAGGAAGTTTGAGGAAGGGCCTGAAGTTGAGAACGGAAGCAGAAGATGGAAGATAAGACGAGATGATAACCCAAGATGAACAGCTGCACGGCACTGCAAGGCACCAGCAAATGCTCCGGCAGGCAAGTGGGGTAGGTTTCTTGTGCCTGCCGCATCACACTGGGGCTGCTTGGCAGCTTGGCTCCCACTTCAACACTGGTCGCCCGCTGTTGACAACCTCAACTGACTCCCCTCATCATCTCGTCGTCGCCATGATGGGAAGTGAGATACGAAATGCTCGCTTGGTCGACATCAACCTCAGCTGAACTCCACGCCCGTTCTTGTCACTTCTATTTTCTGGCCATGAACACGGGGAAATACCAAGCTGGAAGGGCCAAGCCTCCTTTCTCTGCCTCCAACATGGAGATGAAGCATGGCCCCCAATCCGCCCAACTCGTCAACAGAACTCTGGTTGAACGGACCCAAACTGGGCTGATGTTCTTTTCTTGTCCTTCCAATTGTGGTTACTTTTGATATCGTTCATCACCAACTCTCTCTTTGGGGCGTTTCGAGATCTGGTCATTCGGTTTCGCTATTCGAGCTATGGTGTCGTCAACCCCATGTTCCCATCACCGTTACATCACAGTCCTACAGTCCTTACCGAGTCAAAGGGACGATGGGAAGGGACATGCAAGTCATCACGCAGCAGTTCGTCTCAGTCTTGCATCCCAAAAGGGACGGGTGCTTCTCGCAAGGTAACAGCTTAAAGACTCCCTTCAACTTGGTTTCACAAACCTCAGAACAGCATCGACTTCGGAGTTGAAGCCTGCGTGTAACAGTGGACAACTTGAGTCCTTCCTTCAACTACATACTTCCTTTCAGCTCTCACCTATTCCCAAGACTCGAAGAACTTTGCACTTGGACTTTTGCTAAGCCTCGAGTAAGACCACTCGGCAGCGCGCCTTTCCGATCCAGTATTGGCAAGACTTCACCCTCCATCACCCTCTCTCAACGGCGTCTAACGCCAACAATACCCTATCACTATCCTTGCCAGCCCTATTGTCCCACCTTGTTGCACCATCTCGCAACCCTCAAACCCCAGTACTTGATCATCAATGTGGCTTGTTGGCCCGGGTGGCTTTGCCATTCCCAGATACAACACTCAACTCCATGACTTCCAACACTTTATTCTGACGGTGACAATTTGCAGTGGTCCTTCATCTTCAACATGTTTTATAATCTACACAATTGGCCATCCTCATTCACTCGCCACAGTTTCAAGTCTTTTCTTAGGAACTCTCCAAACACTCACCATCTTCCAACTCTAAACTCTATTGTGGTTGTTGCTTGGCCTCGGGACAGCCCTACGGGAGATGATGCGATCTACGGTCCGGGTAACCCCAGACCTCGAATTAGATTCTCACCGAAGACGCCATCACAATGCGTCTCAACTCCGGTCCTTCATATTCTCGTAAAGTTGCAAGAACTCCATGTTGAGAACAGGACTCCATCACCATGCCCCGCTAGTGCTCACATAGGGGATCTATTCTTGACCTCATTCTGCCCTGACTTCCCGACCCCTGAGTTGTGAGATCAGGGTATGGCTAAGCGAGAAGAAGCCTCTCGGAAGAGCCCACAAGTTATTCAGACTGCCGAAGCGTGGGGTTTCCGCGGTGGCCCATTGCGGCGGGCAACATCTCGTGCAGAAAAGGGCCAAGCGGCAGTCCTTCCGTGTGATGACATGGGATCTTCGGTATGGGCACCGTTGGTCCTCACACTTGGGGTTGCATAGACCAACAAGCTTGGATGTCATACCATCCTTGAAATGTTCAGTCACGCCGCCAGCCGGAGCCGAACCGCCTCGTAAGGAAAGGCGTTCTGGTGGAGGAGTCGGGTGTGGGATGTCATCGGCTTCCACTCCCGACTTCGATCTTCACCTGTCGGTTTCACTCCTGTGCCGTTGGCTTGAGAATCTACCCTTCGTTATTCCACTTGGCTAGCTCTCCTCCTGACCCCCTCCGGGTTTGCCGTGCCTCTGGGTTGCTGTCGTTAAGGTTTAAGGTTCTGTGTGAGACGATGATGCATCACGAAGTGATAGCGACTCCGGGTTCCCGGGCATATAAGTTCAACAGCATGACCACTTCCATCTCGAACATCATCTCAAACATCAGCTGATCCAACAAGCCAGACAATCAACCCCAACTCTCTCATTGAAAACCTCACTCTACAATGCGCCAGAAAGCCTCTCAACAACCTGCTGCCATGATGAGAATCGCTATCGCAGGAGGCGGCTCCTTTGCCTACATCCTCGCCCAGGAGATCACCAAGAGCGCCCATCCTGTTCTCATTCTCACTCGACAGGTATGCCTTTCTCTTCTTACTCCCAGGAACTTCAACTCTACTAACACACCAAAACAGCCCCACCCCGAATTCGAAGAAAACCTCCCCTCCTGCCAACTCGTCCAAGTAGACTACCAAAACGTCGAAGAACTGCACTACGTCCTCCGCGGCGTCGACCTCCTCATCTCCACCATCTCCAACAACGAGCAACTCAACCTCATCGACGCCGCCCGCCGCGCCCGCGTCCGCTGCTTCGTCCCCTCCGAATTCGAGGGCCCTCTTTCCCACCGCCCACCGGCCAACTCCACGGATCCGCTAGACAATCGCGGCTCCCGCGCCGCTTTGGATCTCCTGGAAAGCTGGTCCCAATCCCGCTCTCACCGGATGAACTACACCGTTTTCTCATGCGGAGTCTTCATGGAAAGATTTGCTCGCGGTGGACTGCAGCCTTGGGGCATTGGGACGCAGCTGGGGTTGATGGGACCGATGCAACAGATGAGTGATTATTTGGTGAATGTCGAGCAGGGCACGGCGGAGGTGGTGGAGAGGGATGCGGCAGGGCGGACGGCGTATGTGGCTATGACGAGTATGTATGATGTTGCCAGGTTCGTGGCGGCGGCGGTGGAGTTGACGGGAGCGGGATCTTTGGGCGTGCCGTTGGAGAGGTGGCCGAGGGAGTGGAGGGTTAGGGGGGATTGTTTGGCGGTTGGGGAGGTGGTTGGGGTTTGTGAGGTTGTTAGGGGTGGTGAGTTCTCTTTTCCCCCGGGTTTTACTAGGTATGAGTGTACTAACGGGCGAGAAACACAACAACAGTCCAATTCAGCGTCACGAGACGGACCTACCAAGAGGCTGAGGCCTGGGCGAACGAGTACCAGCGTGCTGGTGATGTGGCGACATATCTGTACTATCAGAGGCTGTTGCAGACTGCTAATGGGCGGTATAGCATTCGCTCGACGAACCTTAACGAGCTGGTTAACCAGAGCGAGAGGACGGCCTTTCAACCGATGAGGCTTAGGGAGTGGTTGGAGCAGGTTTGGGGACCTGTTCTGTAGGTTTCCCCCCAATCCAATCCAATCTGACGAGGCCAAGGGAAGCAGTATGGGCGTTGTTGAGCATATAGAGAAGGAGTTGAGGAAGGAGTAAGGACTACATGGTGTTTTGGCATACGCATGGGATACCCGGGCCCCTTTTGTTTGGCTTTGTTTTTTCTTTCCTTTCCTAGCGCAGCAGTACATTGTCTATCTACAAAAGTCGAGTTTGGTTTTGTTCACTGGTCGAAAAGACGTATACGCGCACGGAAGTTAATGGTATGGCGGTGTTAGTTGAGGTCTTCTCGTTATTAGTCCTATTACTTCACCCATAGACTTACAGTTTCTACATCTAATTCCTCTCACTGCCACTTCCAGCGTACATACAACAACAATTTCCTCTTTTCCTCTCACGTCTTGAACACCCTTTCATTGCTTCTTTCAACCCTCCGCATCACACCAGATCATGCTGTTTGTCTTAGCGCGGAGGACGGTCGTTGGAAACTTCAGCTCTCTCCGACTGCATACCGATGCAGTTGTCAGCCCCCAATATACACTTCATCACCTCCTTTCTGAAACCATCACCAACTCAATCACCTAGATGTTCGCATTTGTTGTTCAGCTTCCCCTCAACTATCGGCTCTTGCGAACGTCTGGATCGAGATATCTTCAGCCCGCTCGGGTGAAACCCTAACCAAAGAACTTGGCCGGCACATCATCCCTCTCCAGTCTCCATCGGCATCGGCATCGGCAACGGTCCCACCGATCTGCCGTCGAAGGACGATGCTGTGCCCCCATATAAGCGAAGTGTGGGAGAAGGTTTGCCGAATGACTGGCCGCATACGTGATGCCATATACTCAATCCCCAGGCTGCCGCAGTTGCAGGGCAGTGCCGTTGTGCCGCCCGTTCGTGCCGTGCCGTTTTGGTGCCGGATAGCTGAACCGCATATGTGCGTGATCGTAGTGATGAAACGGGCATATGAAGGACCAGCTGAATCAAACTTCAAGGCGGTAAAAACGGTAATGCGGATTATACTATACTGTGTTTGCAGCGTGGGGTTTTTGCTTTGGGGTTTTGGGATGTTTCAAAATGGTTCGAGATCGGATAACACGTCGCGATGGGTTCACGACGGGTGAAAGATATACATGCCGGATCTGGACCAGATTTGAACTAGTGCTTCACTCCCGTGCCGGGCCTCGAGATCGGAGAGATTGGGTATAGATCAAATGATTAACACTAGGATAATCTTGGTCTCATGCGACGAGTTGATTAAAGCCGCGACCAACAACCTCCCCATTCCTCGGTCAGTTCATCATTCTACATGTCACACCGGAGAATCGAACTTGCATCGCCGCGGGTATGGGAGGAACCATGGCATACGAAGCTGGTGACCGAGAGAATGACAACATGAAGATGATAATGAGCGTGGCTTTGCTAGGTATACGACTAAACTGGTTTATATTGCGATCGCATATTAGTCCCGTTGCTGAGATATTGGACCTTTATGGGAGGCTTGGTGGTAGTAGGTGATCAATGACTGTGGCAGCATTGCCAACATTCACCAAGTGTGTTTCGTCCCGGTCAACTTTGCAAAAAAGAAACCAGAAGCAGAATGGATGGCGACGCAATGAAAAAGAGAAAGAAAGAGAGAGATGATGGTTGCAGTTGTGAAAAAGTCAAAAAGAAACGTCACCTGTAGGATTCGAACCTACGCTCCCGAGGGAACTGCCTAAACTTGCTTTCTTGCGAATAGCAGGGCAGCGCGTTAACCACTCCGCCAAAGTGACTTTGTTGAAGAAGTGGTCTATTTGTCTTACTGATATTGGTTGGTACAGGCTGCAACCGCCACAACACAAGGTTCCCAGAACACTGTGTCGGGAACAAAGAAGCGTATGTGGCTGTGCGGAGTCGCGCTTGGCTTTCCTGATCTTCGGGCCACCTTCCCTGTCGCCGTGCGTCACCTTGAACTGATTGAAGGCGGTTTCCCATAACGTGGCATTTACTGGCGCGGCAATGTCCATCCAGTTGACAGTTCTCCTTACAGCACCTTTGAACCCCCATACTTCCTGCATTGTAGCTGTATACATTGCCTGTTGTGCACTTACCCATTGCTTACGACCACTGTCAATCTCACCTCATCACCTAGATACCTCTTTCTACCTCCACGACGGGACCTCGCTTGTTCACTCGATCACGAATTCCCCATTCCACTTCCACCCACTATGATGGCAACTTAGTGCGATCCCTCCATTGCTAAAACCAAAAGTTCAACCTCTGTTTTGTTTCATATCGGTTACGGTTTCGCCCATCACTGCTGCACACCCAAAGACAGGCCAAGATGCGGTTGGCGTGGTACGCAGGGGTATGTGGAAGCTCCCCAGTTGATAGAGAGAAGCTCAGCTCCAGCTCCCCCCATCTATCTCCAAACTCTCCAGCTCCAGCTTCACCTTCAGCTCCAGATCCCAAGTCCCAAACCATATGGAGATACACTCGAACTAACCATGGTTAACATACGTAGTGCTCGACGGCCCTGGCGGCCTCGGTCATCCTTTCGGCGTTCCATCAACGAGCCAACTTCTACTCTGCCGTCGTCCATCTGGGCCAGAACAGCCTCTCTCTCGTGGTACGTCCATGTCCTCCCATCAATCTTCAACAAACCTTTGCTGCCGTTGTGTTGGTATCCCCAGTAGCTAACCTAGCCATATTCTCCTACCAATAGGTCCTCGCGAACCTAATCCTCGTCCTCTATGGAGCCTTTATGTACGGCCTCCAGCGCCTCTGCTTCGGCCCCCTCCGCCCCGTCGAGATCGAGCAACTATACGAACGCGCCTGGTTCGCCGTCACCGAGACGTGTCTGGCCATGACCATCTTCCGCGAAGAAGTCGGCCCCTTCTTCCTGTTCATGTTTACGGCGCTTGTTACGGGCAAGGTATGGGGCTGGATTGGCGAAGGCCGCGTCGAGATCTTTGAGCAACAACCGCCCGCCAACCCGCGACTGTTCCACACCCGCCTGTCCGTCTCGCTGCTCCTTAGCGTGGCGTACAATGTCTGGATGTTGAAGTACTGCGTCGATACGGTGGTCCAACAGGCGCGTCCTACCATGATGGTGATGTTCCTGTTTGAGTTTGCGGTGCAGACGGTCACCTCGAGCCAGACGGGTATCAGGTATTTGTTTTCCATGTGGGAGCAGCATATCACGAGGGTGCAGACCAGGAATGGGTTGGAGCAGAGGAGACGGCAGATTAGAGAGCGCAGGGCGGAGATTCTTAGGCGCAGAGAGCAGGGCGATGCGGAGGCGGAGAATGAGGAGTTGCCGAGCGAGGATGATGTGGAAGAGATGGATATTGAGGTTCCTGGCTGGGATGCCAAGGGACTGTATATCCTGTCGTTGGATTTGGTTTCTGGTAAGTCGGGGTGCTCTTCGCTATGCGTATGCGCAGTTGTACTAACAATGGCGACAGACTTCCTCAAGCTCTGCATTTACACCGCATTCTTCTGCGTCCTCATGACCTTCTATGGATTGCCCATTCACATTATCAGAGACTGGTTTATGACGACCAGATCTTTCATCAAGCGACTCAACGCCCTACTGCGCTACCGCCAGGCTCTTCGGGACATGGATCAGTATGCCGACGCTACTGAGCAAGATCTCGCACAAGACGACACCTGCATTATTTGCAGAGAAGAGATGCGCCCTTGGAACCCACAGGACCCTATCCGTCTCGAGCGTACCCGTGCCAAGAAGCTGCCCTGTGGCCATATCTTGCATCAAGGATGTCTCAAGAGCTGGCTGGAACGCCAGCAAGTGTGCCCGACCTGCCGACGCCCGGTTTCTAGGGAAGGCCAGCAGCCGAATCGTAATGCCCAGGGAGCAGGTTTTAACGGGATCAACCTTCCGGCTGGACAGAATCAGCAACCTCAACAACAGATTAACGGTCAAGCGCCCGCCAACCAAGCTCCTAATGGTCTGCAAGGGAACAACCAAAATAACGGAGTTAGGATGTTCAACTTGGGTCCTATTAGGTTAGGCTTCGCACAAGGCCAGGATATTCGGGAGATGGCTAGGAGAATGGGTATCCCGGAGGATATGGCTAATGCCCATCAGCCCGTGAATGCGCAGGCACCACCAGGACAACAACCTGTCAATGGACAAGGTGCTACTGGCATGGCTCAGATTCAGACGCAGCTGGTGGAAATTGGGCAGCGTCTGGACCAGGAGTTGAGGGAATTGAGCGCCACGATCGGACAGTTCCGCTCATTGCAGAACATTGCTACAGAGCTGGCTCGGGTACGCCACGCTCAGCAAGCGCAAGCGCTGGGGGTAACACTTCCTCAAGAGCCGGTACAAATCACACCATTCCCACAACATATCACGAGGCATGGTGCTGCGGATTGGGGAACCGCTATACCAGCCGGCAGTCCTGATTTGCCCGAGGGGGTGGTGATTCCCGAGGGATGGTCGCTGCTTCCTTTGGAGCGGTTGAATGGTGCTGCTGTGGCACCGGGACAAAATGTCGGTCAGGCCGAACAAGCCGGCCAGCAAGGGAATGGCGAGACAGCAACAACAGGGCCGGCAACAGCAGGACCGGTGCCTGAGCAGCGGACGGTTGTAGAACCAAGACCCGATAATACAGCTCAAACTGAAGCTCACAATCAAGCTCGGGAAAACACGGCCTCCGGTCTTCTAGCCGCTACACCACCAACTGGCCTCAGCCAACCCATCACTCCCACGACTCCCGCTACTCCCGGGAGTTCTACTGAACAGCAACAACCGGCCACTAACCCTGTATCACCAACACCTGCCGGAACTGGAGAGACGCAAGCTCCACGTTCATCAGAACCATCAACATCATCTTCTCAACCAGCAAGCGGACCCCAAAATCCAGTAACGATAATGCCGGACGCGAATACCGGGCCATTGGGAGGAATGGGGGCAGGTTGGAGCTTCAGTAATGTTCCGCCCTCTCCACAGCCAGAGGCATCCCAGCCTAGAGGGGGGCCTAGTACCAGGAGAGAAGAGGAGGAGGAGGTTGAGTCTGACGGTCGTTTATCTATTGACGCTAGTGAAAGTTATAGACCGAGGCCGAGGCCCGCTCCCGCTGCGGTTGAGGATGCTGAGGATGAAGAAGCTGCTGGCAGGAGCTGAGGGCCATAAAGATGAGGTGGTTTGATGGTATTCTTAACGGCGTTTGGGAGGAAATTGCCTACAACTGTTTCTGGCGAATGCTGGCGGCTGACAAAGCGTTCAGCGGTGGTAGCGGCACTGTAGAGGTGGTCTTTCAAGTTATAGTTTCAGCGATACAAATGTATAAATTATAGTTTCTTGTTCTTCTCTCTTAGCCTTCGGGCCTACGATGCTCGAGCTTGACGTGAAGCATACTTTGTGTCGATACTTCGAAGCCGCAGCGCACACCTCACTTGAAAAGGCTGCAATCGATCTGGACTCGTCAGGTGGCAAGATGTGGTTCAAAGTAGGTAGGTAGGCAGGACCGGACCAGCCAACATGCGCCTGCCATTTTGTGTTGGGCAGTTTGGGCGCTGAAAAGGCAGGCGAGGCAGGCGCTACGGTCCCGGCCGCTCGATCTCGCCGTCGATAGTATGAAGAGTCCGACTTACTGGAGTCGATGACACAAGAATACCTGTACGGACACATCTCGGGTTGCAGCACTGCAGCAGGAGCGGCGGGACGTCGATCATGGACGGGAACTATCCGGGCTCCGTTCGAACGCGCAGACGACGTCGTCGGGATCCTCTCCAACATCGTTCCCAACCTGCCCAAGATCCTCGTTGAGAATGACCCGCATCCTCACGGCCGCCATCTCCATCTCGGCCAACGTGATCGGACCAACACTGCGGTTCAAGTTCTTTCCCGATACCGTATCAAAGAACATAACACCCTGGTGTTGCTCCATCAACTCTCCCGCCTACCTACCTAACAACCAAAAGTCCTGGAAGAAGGAAGTTACGGTATCGATGCCTTCAATGACTCCCGCAATTGCGTTCACGTACTGTACGTACGTAGAAGGAGAGGTACGTGCGGTTTTGCCCCTGAATGAATCCCAACCCGTACGTCCAAGCGGGCCAAAGCAAGGAGCAACCTTGATCAACGATGTATGGGGGTTGTTCATCTGGTGTTTTTCGTGCCTTTCGAAACACTGCCGCCGGCTCTGGATCACGGTACTGAGTGAGGCAAGCAGGGGAACTGTCATGGAATGCTTCTGGAAGGCGGTGGTGGAAATTTTGTTTTTGTTGTCACGGGGGCAGTGGCGGCCGTTCTGTCGTTTTCTTTCCTGCTTGGTTTTATCAGACCATAGCATCACAGCCGATGAGAAGGGCAATGCTGCGACGCATCCCGTCGCGGAGATTCAAAATATCGATATCGGAGAGAAGAGCCAGTGTTGGACTAAATCCACTCGAGTCAGGTTGGATTATGCGAAACACGCAAAGCTGAAGGGGGCGCGAACGACGAAGCGGAAGCCTCGGGTGTAGGATCATCGACTTCTTTCGAAGTGTGTGTGTGGCAGAGAAGATCCGAATCATCGTCTCCTATCACACCCTAATCGCTGCAATTTAGCTACGGAGGTTAAGTTGGTTCCGCAACGAGTTGAGTTGGGGCTTAATATAGCTCGAATAAGCTAGCCGCCGTTAATATCATTGACGGGACTGGCGGGACTCACACAAAGAAAGGTTCGAGGTACGTACGTTCTGAATTCCATTGTTTGTTGGTTCGCCTTACGCGCCCGCGGCTCATCGTTACTCCATTGTTCGATTAGCCGTTGGTTCGAACCGAGGAAATGGAAGTTGGCTCACGTTTGAGCTCAGCTTCACCGGTTCGATCGCTCGTTCGTACATAACATGATGGGATTGAACAAAGTTGCTGATTATGGGTATAGGTGGTGAAGCATTCAGCAAGAAGGGAGTTGTTCACTTACTGAGAGTGAAGGGCTTGACTGCGATACTCGGACTATTGCGACCCCTTGAAGTGATTGATCACTCGGGTACTGTACCAGAGGTATAAAGGAGTTCGAGCTTGCGATTGCTTCAGTAGCCCAACTTGAAGGAAAGCTGTCCGAGGCAGCGAATTCTCTCGGAGAACCGAAATGACGGCACGATCGATCACCGACCCATCGCCGCCCTGGACGAGCCTCTTACCTCCAGCGCGGTCGAAGTCAAGGCCAAGCTCACAGGTATCACAGTCGAAACCGACCGGTAAACGTCCCAAGAATGGATCTCTGAGCCAGATCCAGACGAGTTCGCGAGCAAATCCACAAAGCACCACCTCCCTCGCATCCAATGGATCCATATTCAGCACTACGACAGCTACCTACAGCGGCGGCACCACTCTCCGCCGCCACATCACACCATCACAGCAACTCGACTCCTCCCCTCCCCTTCTAGCCCACTCCCTCCCATCTTCCACACCCCCTTCCATCCCTATCGATATATGTACCCACGCTCCAGCTCCCGACCACCGCCCCTGCCCGCACGGCTGCGACCGTTCAGACACACCCATAACGAGCATCTCATTCTCGGTCACGGACCCCCTAACCGACCCAGTAACGGAACCAATCTTCCCTTCCGACCCCCTAGACATATTCCCAACCAACACCACCCCCACAGGATCGGGAGCGGGATCAGGATCAAGGAGAAGCAGCACGCTAAGCAAAGAATGGCGACACGATCCGAAGCGGAACAAGAAGGCCCAGGAGGCGGCGAGCAGGATCATTGAAGGGTGTTATTCACGGAAGAAGAGGGGGAGGAGGTGGAGGATGAAGGATAGGGTTAGGAAGTGGGGGAGGGAGTTGAAGAGTTTGAGGGGTCCGAGGGATGGGGGTGGGAGGGTTAGGAAGGGGTATGATGCGGGTGCTGGGGATGATATACTACCAGCACCTCCACCGATACCAAAGCCGCCGCGAAACTCGGTGGTCATGGAGCGGTTGGCTGAGGTGCTTGGTGCTAACTCGACCGAGACGAGTTTCGGCTTTAGGAGAAGGGATCACCTGCGGCAAGCTGAGGAGGAGGATACCAACAACCGGAGATATGCAGACTATGCAGACCGAGGGGAAGTGCATGAGCATGAGAAGATGCAAAGCAAAAGCAAGAAGAACCGGACCTCCGGACTTTGGAAGCGGGGCTTGGAGAAGGTTAAAAAGCTGCTAATTTCGTCGACGGACATCCGCAAGGCACGTTCAGCAAGTCGGACTGCAACAAGGCCGTACATCTCATCAAGAGCAAAAATTGTCGATACGAGCATCCTGCACCCGCACTGGAGAGGGAGACACCTGGGTGAGGCGGAGGGTATCAAAGACGGCCATACCCTTTCCAAGCCTCCAGCTGGGACACTTCTTCCTCCTTTACACACACGTTCGAAACATCCTTCTTCACAACAACCAGCAGCTATGGAAGTGCCAGAAACGACAACAACAATGGGCCAGAACAACAGCAAAGCAGACGAGTCCGACGAGGAATCCATGGTGGCGCCTCCGACGTTTTGGTACGTCGACGAGAACGAAGAAAGTCATTTCGGTGAAGGGAAACTGCCCAGGTCTGCCAAGAAGAAAGGCAAAGGCAAAGACATCGATTACAGTCTGTACCACGAGGATTCCGTCTTCAAGATTCACAGGCCTGGTTTCCCGCCTCCTCGTGAGGGCCCGAAGGACCCGTGTGAATGCAAACGCTGTAGGACAGCGATCGATTTGGTAGCAATGACGTCCGCTGGGAACGAAGGAAACGGTGGTCCATTCTTGCAGACATATCGAGGACTGGTTCCCTCTTACCGAACGGCCAACTTCACTCGCTCTTCGCGGTCCATTTCCAGCAGCCAAACGCCACCCGCAGGCCAATTCCAATCTCTACCCTCATTGCCATCCCTCCCAACATACCTAGGCTCGTTGCTCCCCCCATACCAGGACACATGGGCGCTCCCTCCGCTGCTGCCGTCAGGGGACTTTAGCCAGGCGCCGGAGTTCACCGCCTTCACCTTCACCGACACAGGTCGTCTCCCAGGGACCTTTCCGGAGTCTGTGGTTCGTTGGAGTTTGACTCCTTCGGTTCATTCTAGTTCGACTTCTTCGGCCCGTTCTAGTCTGACTCCCTGTTACGGTGAAGACGAAGACAATAATTTTCGGTTGGTAACTCACAGCGAAAATAGTCGTAAGCATCATGATGACTTGGTTGAAGAAGATGAGTATGATGCTATAGAGGGGGAAGAAGCTTACCATTCAAAAGGGAAAGTATATACGAAGAACTTGAAGACTACGACGAGCGAACAGATACCGACGAGGACATGGACGAAGACATGGACAAAGACATGGACGAAGACACCGACGAAGATACAGACGAAGACACCGACGAAGATACAGACGAAGACACCGACGAAGACACCGACGAAGATACAGACGAAGACACAGATGAAGATACCCCCGAAACCGACTGGGCAACAGAGGGCAACTCGGCCGCAGAAGTTGAAGAACCAGAATCACCCATCCAACAACCATCGAATCCTAGAAAGCGAAGAAGATCGTCTTCAATCGAGTTCAGCCAACCACGTCAGCACCGATATTACTTCTGATGGTCTTGATTCAGACCAAGCCCACGGCCACGAACAATACGACGAAACCCATCACCCCTGCGACCGAGCCCCTTCGTACGTCGGCACAGGCCAGCGACCGCCCAGCAGGCTGTTCTTCACCCGTCCTCGTCCACGTGCTTTAGCTTCTTCTTCTTCATCAGCAACAACACATGATTCGTCTTCTGCTTCTGCCTCCGTTTCAGCCGCTTTACCGTCGCCCGTTCCCGAAGAAGGCAGCAGCAACATTGCCGACACCGAGGAACATGATTCCCAAGTACACGACAACCTGGGGCACCAAAGCAACGACAAACATCGACACAGTCATCACAACCACTACAGTAAAAGTAGTAGCAACAGCAAGAGCAATAGTAATGGCAATCACCGCTCGTTTAGATCTTCTTGGTCGCTTAGTATTTCTATTATTGCCAGTAGGGCTAGTAGTCCCCACAGTTTTAGAAACAGCAAGAGGGAGAGCAAGAGCAACAGAAATAGCAGCAACAACAAAACTAGCAGCAAAACCAAAGACTCAACCCGCAGCAACCACCACGCCGGACCCAGCTCCTGGTACAAAACCAAAACCAAAACCAACACAACAAACAGCAAACGATCATCAACAACTTCGACCACCGGAACCACCGCCACCGGCTCTTCTCGCGTTTCTTCGCTAGATAAAGTAACCAGCAACGACTCTTCTTCCAGAGCTTCACACTCCCACTCGCACTCCCGTAGTCATAGTAATCAGACTACTGGCACCATGGACAGCGTCAGCGGGAACGAAAGTACACTGGAAGAAACAGGAGAAAGTGGAAATGGGCTGAGACACACCAGAACGGCATCAGTCCAAGTGGAGACTGATCTGTTGATTATCCCGTTGGAGGAGGTGGAGGACTACGTTCTTCCACCATCCTCTGACAGTCCTGATGATTCACCTTCTGATTCACCTTCTAATTCACCCGAGACCAATGGACATGGGGAAAGAAGAAGACGGTATACAGAAAGGGATAGACAAAGCGACGAAGGAGATAATATAGAAGGCTCATGGGAATGGGAAAGGGAAAGGAACAGAAGAACAGGATACAACGTTAGAGGCGATTATGGGAGGGGAGGGTGGAGAATAGTTGATGGCGGAAATGGGAGAGTAAATGAAAGAGGAGGAGGAGGAGTAAACATCAAGGTTAGGGAGATGAAAGGCGAGGGAGCGGAGACGGAAATGAGCACGTCGATTACTACTAGTACTGGGACGAGCGGGTTGTGGATGAAGGATTCGAGGGGTACGCTGGGAACGATGGAGACGTTAAAGACGGAGAGGAGTTTGGGTAGTGTTGATTAGGGACTGGATGTTAGTCATTTCAACACGGGGCTTACTTGGCTTTCAAGACTTGGAAAGAATGATGATATTTGGTGATTGTTGGATACGTGTTGATGTAACTTGGATCGATTAAGTGCCAATTCTCAGGCTTTTAGTCTTTGAATGTTGGCCCATGGGAAAAATGACTTGGGACATTCCGCTCTCGACTTTCTCGGATATTTCTTCCGTGACCAGAAGACGGGAATATGGAACAATGTATCGTATCCTAGTGAAACGAAATGACCTAGGTGAGCGCTGTTGAGGGTTGAGTGTCCGCTCAGGTTCTGCACTGGCTCTGTTAACGATATCAGATCCCGATCAATGTCGTTAGAGAAGGGAACACGGATGTGAACAGGAGTTGATGGTTTGCCAATTATTTTCCATTTCTTTATCCATCACCGTATCAACCCCAAGTTGAAGGACAATGCGATATTACCGCAGCTAATTATTCACTCTCCTTTTCTGGGACCCGAATTGACTCCCTTCTATTGCCCTAACACTTAACAGCCGACGCCGACGCCCGTCCCTTTTTTTCTCCGCAACTTCATGAGCACCTCAATGTTTCGTTTTTACAAGTTTACCCAAACAAATTCACCGAAAGATTTTCTCGGTTTTCTGCATTCCATAATTCTGTTGATTCCCTTTTTTACCCAACTTCATAAGTCCCTTCTGGAAGTCACTGCTACTGTGCCCTCCTCTCGGAACATCTATCCTAACATCTCCTCTTCACCACTTCCTCTCCCAAACTCCTAACAGTCTCCAAAACCTCCCCAATCAACACCGATGCATCTTCCCTCTTTTCCTCTTCATCCTGACTGTACATGCTCCCAGTCGAGTTGGATTCCGGAATGGACTGCATAGAATGCAAAGACCGCGATTGGGAATGAAGTGAGCGCATGGACTGGACGCTGTGAAAACTGTCTTTGTTGAGGAAGGATTCGATTTCGGAGAGGTGGTCTTCGCGAGAGCGCCCGGTTGTTGGTCTTCTTGTTGATGGGAGTGTGTCAGGGGTGGGGGTGTGGGAGTTGTCGTGGGAGTTTTTGGTATCGTTGCTGTTGACTATCGGGGTGTAGGTGAAAGAGGAGATGGTGTTGGCGTATTTGGGGTGGGGTATCTGGGTGGGAGTGTGGTCATGGTGATCGGTGCTGCGCGAAGGGCTCTGGTAAAGATTCACATGGCTGTCATCCAGAGAGGTAAGTTGATGATTACCACCGGACTGGGAGCGGCCGAAGCGGTGATTGGGAAGTGGGATGCTGGAAGCGCTGGTGCTTGAGGTGATCCCGGTCGTTCCTTCCGTGAGTCCAACCCGTTGATGAGTTTTCTCTCCGCGGGGCTGGCGAAGGTCGTTCCTTCCCTCATTCTGTTTCTTACTGCCATCATCTACCGCCAACGCCTTCTGCTGAGTGCCACTCCCTTCCTTTCCCAGACTGCTCATTTTGTGCGAGTTCAAAAACTCCTCCACATTGCCCTTCACTCTCGAACTCTCCATCTCTTTATCCTTGCTCTCCTCCCGGCTCTTATTCCTCCTTCTAAAATGCCCTCTAAACCCTCCACCACCCTTCGGCGCCTCCTCCAACTTCGGCACCTTCGTCACGAACTGCATCGGGTAAAACACCACGGTCCCACTGGTTCCCATCTTTCCCACTTCCGTTTCCGTTTCCTTCCTTTCTGCTTCCTTATCCGTTGGCGTCTTCTGGCCATGACCCTGATCCCGAGAAGAACTTCCTGTCCCAGATTCAACGATGGAAGCCAAAGAAGAGTGAGCCGAACGAGTAGCTGAGTAAGGAATGCTACTGGGTATGCTACTCGAGCGGGTAGCCGAGTAAGGGATGCTACTGGGTATGCCAGGGATGCTGCTGGGTATGCTGTTCGAGCGGGTAGCCGAGTAAGGGATGCTACTGGGTATGCTACTGCCGGGGTTGCTGATGCCGGCGCTGAGAATAGGAACGGGACTGCTGATGGTTGCGCGGGTGCTGCTGATGCTGGTGACGCTGTTGGCTGTGGTGGGCGTTTTGAGGCTGTCGCCGGAGTCGGGACTGGAGAGGGAGGATTTGCTGTGGCGGCTGCGGAGGTGGCGAAGGCCGGGGAGGTTCATGGCTGAGAGGTGGAGGCGGCGGCGGCTGTGACGGCGGTTGTCGTTGCTGTTATGTGAATCGGAGCGACGGTTTGTTAATGCTTCCTCTTCCTGGGGTTGACTCAGCTGCGGAGACAGGACTTGTTGATCCTTTGGTGATTCTTGGGGAGAACGTTGCTGACTTCCACTCTCCAGGTTCTCGCTCAGCTGTGCTAAAGACGACTGACGACCATGAGTAGACCGTTTCTTCTCTTCTCTACACTCGATACGTTTCTTGATCTGCTCGAAAGCAGACTCGGCTTTGGGTGTATTCTTCTGGCTGCCTCCAACGTCGACAGCTGTAGCTGGGGAAGAAACCGCAGAATCGGTCGGAATTCTGCTGAACAATCCGTCAATCTCATCCAACGAAGGACCACTTGGTTGAGTCCGATGACGATGATTATCCTCGGCTTTCTGTTCTCGCACTTCTTCGTCTCCATACTCCGAAGCCGAGTCCCAATCCGCCTGCGATGTGCTCGCATTCACATCGAGTGAAGACGAGCTTGGGCCACGAGACTGGGTGTGTTCATGATTCAACAAGGAAAGGCCGGATTCTCTAGATGAAGAAGCCTTCGGGGTATCGCCATCCAGGTACTCGTCCTTGCCTGCTGTTGACAAAGGGGGAGAAACTGGCCGGTTGGAGCTCGTAGGGGGCGGGCTCGGACTCTCTCGGAAAAGGGCGGGCGGTGATAAGGGTGTTGGAGGTTCGGGCCTGACAGAAGCGGATGGGGAGGGCGGAGGATGGCCCGCCGTCAGGACTGAGTACTTCAGTGGGGATGTGGATTTGGTTGAGATCGACCGGTTAGGCAAACGAGTCGGTGTGCCCATTGACGACGGGCTTCCCCGGCCAACGCTGGACATTCGGTTTGGGGAGCGGAAAGGAATAGGAGGTGGTGGTAGCGGGATCTGCTTGTCGAAGGCGCATGATGCCCTTGCCGAGACATCGGTTTCTCCCGGAAGAGGTAGTTGGATCTTTGGGATGTCGGTTGATGTTGCGATATTGGACTTGGGGTAGTCCTCCGGGTTGTACACCTCGTCTTCGTCAACCCAGAGGCTGCGACGGACCGTCCACCAAAAGTCCTGAACTTCTTTTGGATCGCGGCAAATGATTGGCTTGTCTTCCGCCATGGCGATAATTTCGCTCTCTTCCTCCTCCAACGGTGGGTTGACTGAGAAGTTCTCGAGCTCGTGCATTAGCTTCTCCAAAGCAATGACTGAGGCTGAGGACTTTCTGTGCGTGAGACTCGGTCTCCTCGATTGTCGTCGTACGGATCGCGGGGCACTTGTGGTAGGTTGGGTCTCGGTTTGGGCCGCCGCAGTCTTGACTCTGTCCTGTCGTTTGGTGATACGGAGGGGACTGTTTTCCTTGTCGAAGTCAATCTTGTCGTTCGGTTTCTTACTCACGTCGCTTTCCTTCTTGCTTTTCTGCTCTTCGGGGGAGTCCTTGCCTTCTTCCTCAACATCGATAAACCCATCAAGACACCTCCCCAAAGGCTGGTTGAAATACGATTTGTAATTCAACAGCGTCAATGAATCCTCTTCCTCCACCGCAAAAGGCATGATCGAGCTCGTCCTCGGGATGACAGGTGTCGACACGCTCCTGGTTCCCTCCACTCCAGCTCCTGCGTCACTATACCCCTCTGTCCCATCCTCACCATGTTGACTCCTCCTCGCATCATGACACTCGCTAACCCCCCTGTCCCGGCCCTGACTATCCTTCACCCTCCGAAAACTCGTCAGACTCGCGCCCGTTGACCCACTGCTTCGGATCGTGCTGCATCTTGGGGTAATCGGCTCGAATAAAGGCGAGTGGGGTGGCTGTTGTTTGCTCGCCGCGCTTTCAAATGACGCGATGATGGATCGGACGGAGCGGTTATTTGCTTTGCTTCCCTTATTGGGAGTCGTGACGTCGCGGTTGAGGTTGGACGAGAAGCTGTGAGAGAGGCCGCGGGGGAGGATTTTGCGGTTGAGGATGCTTTCTTGCGGCTGTGGAGGAGATGGAGGGGGTGATTCATTGCCCGTCGGGGCGAGTGGGGTGTCCATCGCGAGAGTCGGTCGCTGGGGAGGTTGAGATCGTGGATGGATTTGCGTTTGTTGTGGTGATAATACGGCCGAAGGAATATGCGGTGTTTCCGTTGACTTTGGGATTGTTTTCGGGTTGAGGTTTGATTGCCTGCCTGCTCAGTGCTCCTCATGGCGGCGAGGTGAAGGTGAAGGGTCGAGTTCAGGTTCTGGTGGGGAAGAAGATAGGATGGAAAGTGTGCGCAAGGTTTTCCACCCGCTTCCAAGCTCGAGGACGGGTAGACAGATCGGGGAAGTAGGTTGTGCCTGTGATTTGGATTGTCCTGGCTGTTACGTAGTAGAGCCAGGGAGATGTAATGACTAGAGAGAGAAGATGGGGTTAAGTGAAGAGGGAATGAAGAAAAAACAAAAAGGAAATGGCTAACAATTTGGAAAAGGTATTTAAAAACCTGTGGACATGTGTCCGAATCAATTTCAGGGCAGGAAGTAAAAAGACTTATCGGAAGTAGCAAAATTTCTCGTGCAGAAACGTACAGTCGCCGACATAGCTTGCATTAAGTCCGATACCTAGCTGCATCATTGCGTTATCGATTGTTCTGGCAGTCCGGATCGAGGGAGTATAAACGGATACTGAATCGAATTGCAACTACAGAGGACGGAGAGGCAATATGCGTAAATGACTCGACAAATCGCGGTAGAAGAAGGCGGAGAAATGGACCAAAGGTGCAAGCAGCAAAGCTGGAAGGGCGTCATGGTGTTCTGAGGTTGAGGCGAGGAGGACTTGAAGGATTTCTGAGGAGACTCTGAATATGAAGCTTCATCGTCATACCGTGATCGAACATTTTGCAGCTCAAGAGCCCGTAAGAAGACTTGAACTGCTTCGGTTTCGAGCTCATCGCAACAACTCGTGAAGGATGTTGTTGTCTGATGTCGTCAGTTTTGTCATCCGATAAGTATGAGATACCAACTTTTGGTTTCGCCCTATGCTTCGTCATCCAACACAAGATGATGGTGTCTATGGGTCCTCTCAGTTGTATAATAAGTGATAGAACGACAAAAAGTTGCTGCAGTCATTGAGGCAGCGGTCACAAAGAAGAAGGACACAGCAAGAAACACGACACTTTTCCATGATACAATGGGATCCCTTAACTGATAGCTATGCAAGTGTCATCAGCGCATTCACTCCCGTTTGCACCACTGAAAGAAAAGGGGATGACCATACAATAATACTCTAAGCCCCTTTGTTGACGCTGGTGACAGAGTACTTATTTCTACAATGTCCGAAAGCAAGAAGAGCCCTTCAATATCGAAGCATCACCACATCACGGCATATATAACTCCGCCGGCATCACCGACCTCCACCACCTTTCGAAGCAACCACCCGTTCGTTCCTCGTCACCATTTTACCAAAAAACCTCACACCACCAAGAACCGCCAATACCGGGCATGTACCGAACCAACACAACCAACAACACCAACACCTACACCCCCTACTACGACCCCTGGCCACACGTCAAACCCCCCTTCTACAATCAACCCAAAAGAGACAAAGACACCACGAGCGAAGACATGGACAACAAATACCGCCTACAACCCACCACCACCACCAGAAACCCAGAGAGCTGGTGGCGGAAGTTGTTGAGGAATGTTATTTGCTTGCCGCTGATGTTGTTGAGCGGGTATATTATCTTGGGAATCATGTTTGGGGTGGCGGTTTATACTGTTGGATGTGAGATACCTTGATCCCCCTTTTTTCTGTTATAAGTGAGAGATGGGAGGGAGGTTTGAGATGGGTTGCTAACTCTTGGGTTTGAGATGGGTTGCTAACTCTTGGGTTGGAAATGTAGTGCTGATAATGGCTGGCAAGTATGGGAAGTGCCGGTTGAGTTATTCGGAGTGGTATTGTTCGAGGCAGTTGGGGGATTTTTGGGATAGGTGAGGGTTCTCGGGGTGATATTGGGTTGTGATAGTGCGTGGGATTGAGGTTTACCCAGGGGTCTTTCCGAAGTTGACTGGTGATTAGGTGAAGGGAGGTCATACTGCATAGCTGAGTGCTGATTCTTGTTCTTTTTGGATATGTACAGCTGTTGGGTAATGAGGGAAATCGAGAGTATAACCCGGGCCTTCCATGGATAACCCCAATCAACAGAAGACTCAGGATCGCATTTTGGAGAATTTGTCACTTTTGAGAGTCCGATAGTGGCTGCATTGCGTTTGGTGATCAAGTGATGTTGATGAAGCAAAGCCGGCATGAGGCCTGGCAGATAACACAGTACGCGGTAACTGACTGTCGCAAAGCTTCTGGGTGATTCGTGATCCTCATGATTTTCTAGGGCGAAGAGCTGACTGCAGCTGAGAAGCCGGCGTTGTTGTCCAAAGTTGTGGTGGTGGTTGGATTGGAGTGATGGAGAGACATGCGGCAGGTGGGAGGGAGTGTGGAGGAGGGTGTTGTGGTATTCTTGTGTAACGGGATTACAGGTATTAATGCAGATAAAATCCGAGACAGTTCTTGGCCAAATCGGGTAGCATACTTTGGGTCTTCCGAATATTTTGTAGCCAGTCCGCCAGGGTGGTTCCTCACCTGTCCTTCCCGTTCCCGCTTTTTGAGACCGGCGAACCTTCCACGACTTTATCATAATGAATCAATCACTTTTTGACATCTTTTCCCTTCTTTCTCCTCCCAAATCCCCTGCTCGTCTATCTGACCAATCCCCAGTCATATTTCACTCTTCGGTAAACCAACACGTTCACGATGCCAGAGCGACGCCGGCGCTATGCCAGCACCATGCCAGCACCCTGTCAGGTCGCCAAGAGGCACCATTCCCTTTTCATCGCCGCATTTTGCTAACAATTCCTATTTCGTCTTCCAGAAATCCCAAAGACGGTCGCCCTCATTGCGACCCAGCCACAAAACACTTCACTCACCATCAACCCTTCCCGCCAACACCTCTTCGAAATCTTGGAATTCCGATACCATCAGGATCGACCCGCGCATTAGTGCGAGGCAAAGCAAATAGCAAGTCCCTTGCTAGCTGCGAGGTACGTGAATCCTTCCGGTGCGTAATCGCTCTAACTTTCAATTCACCACGAGACGGGCGGCAAGTGGAAAGTCTCAGATCGCGTCATGGGAGCTTTCTCTCGACAGTCGTCACTAGTTTAACTGCTTAGGCGATGATCACAGAGATGCAAGTGATAGCCACTAAAGAAGACCCTTGGACCCTTTTACCAGTCAAACGATCGTCTTTGACCCTTTGCCCCGAACGACAAACAATACTGGTCAACGGTATTCATGATGGTGAGACATCATGAAGCAAAAGCCGCCAGAAAAAGAAAAGAAAGGGACAATGATGTCCCCGGCGCCCTCTTTGCCCTGCGCCCAACCGTCCGCCCCAGCGTACGGTGGCCCAAGTGTGTCTTAGGCCCGTTATAAAACTGGTCCGAGCTTTCAGCTGCAGCCAAGTGTCGGCCATTTTATATCAACGCCTCCAAAGCACTTACAGCGTTCAATACTCACACCCATCAAGCGCGCTAACCACCAAGCTTTGAAACCGCGGACTTCAACCTTCTCAACTTCATCTTTTTTTGTCTTTTCCCACCTTTTCGTTTTCTTTTTCTCCCTTCTTTCTTCTTTCCTTTTTTTCTTTTTTTCTTCCTCTTTCATTTTTTGAAGAGGCGGAAGGATCCATTTGCATTGTTACCCTACCCCAACTCATCAAGGTTCAAGGTCCATTTGCATTGTCACCCTAAATCTTGGCACTTCGTGGCTCTCATTGATTCTATTGACTCTAGTTGACTCTCATTGATTCTGGTTGACTCTCATTAACTCCGGTTACTTCATTGCTTCATTGCTTCATTGCTTCATTGTTGCTTTGGAGTTTGAAATTGGGATTGAATTGGTGTTGGAGTTTGAGTGGTCTTGAATGCCGTCGGCGCCGGCGGCGTTGTCAGTCAAGGGGTGATCGGGCTTGATTGCTACCCTCCGGTGCGAGCGTAGTGCTTGCACCTGGCAAGGATTTATTTTCAACGAAACTTTGGATAACGGGCCTAAGACACACTTGGGCCACCGTACCAGCGCGATGGACGCCGTGGCCGTGGCCGTGGCCGTGTCCGTGGTGGTGGCTGCCGACCCCCGCCGACAATGGGCGATTGCCTGTCGATGATCAGTATAATACCCGTGTTATCAACCTCACCCTGCACTTCCAACAAGCTGAGCACCACCACAAGCTTTCGCCAAGGTCATTAAGACCCTCAGCTCCCGGAAGATTCGAGGCAATCCCCTAAGCGAAGCTGCATCATCGGGAACTGTCAGACAAACAAGACATATTAAGCGCGCTGAACACTTGCCCTTTGGTCTGGACTCTGGAGGTCTGCGGTCTACTGTGGAGTTTTCTCTCCAGTCTAGGTGAGGTTAAGCGATGGTCTTACCGAGAGCAAGCCACAGACGTCGAGAAGTTTGCCTTATCTTCAGTCCGACTACAGACGAGTGTCTAGACGGCGCCTCCATGGGAGGCCATTCCCGCAACAGTGAGATTGCGTCAGTCGTTACTCGAGTCCTCAGTATCGCTCAGACACTCACTTCTCACTGGTTTGTCTCTCGATCATCCGTCTATCCACAAGTACAAGCTCTCGGTAGATGTCTCTTCACAGCCACCTCCACGGCATCACGGCATCACCACATCAACCAACCCCAACTCTAATAACCCAATCTCAATCTACGGATCGATTCCCCGTCTCGGTGCCGGCATGGCAGTGTCTGCCTGTCTGCAAGCCCATGTCAGTCTGTATCTACATCCCTGCGACAATACCTTTGTACCACCACCCCAAGCCCACCCAGCAGGGTCAAGAGTTCAAAAATTTCCCCTTTTCGTACGACCTCCAATGGCATGGGCCGATGAGGGATGGGCATCCATGTGGTCGGTCGGCCCACCCTATCACTCGCCCACTTGCCCACTCACTCGCTGGACCTGTGGCTAGTGTTGCTTCAAGTTGAGGATCTCCACGGACACTACTACCTAGTAGTCGTAGCTGGGCAGTACGTACTCTAAATACTACTAAATCATCGCCGCATTTCCATATCCAAAGTTACACCCACAACAACCTGGCCATATGCTGGCCATATGCTGGCAAGCTGGCACCGCGGATGTGGTAGCATGTTACATTTGCCCGCCCGCCCGTCTGCGATGCAACTTGACCTTATTCTGCTCGACAAATTGTTCGGCACACCGCTGCTTGTCCATACTTGGAGAACTCTCAAGGTGGGAGAATCGCGGTGTGGTGAAAATTATTATGATGCGGGTGATGATAGTGATCGGCCGGATTGTTACCTACTTACCTCCGTGGTTTGCCAAAGGGACATTCTTGACCTTTCGGTAATATAAGTTACCAAATTACGTTTTGCTCAATCCGCCACTGAAAGAAAGGCACTACGACCGATATCACGCTGCTTCTCCGCGCTGGCTTCGCGCTGGCTTCGCGCCCAGCGCCATCCTACCATTCTGCAAGTCCCCAAGCCAGCGTCATGCCAGCGTCATGCCCATGCTGATAACCTGGCTCTTCTGTCTCTTCTGGCTGGCCTGAGTGCCTGGATGTCTGCCTACGAGCGACCCGGCCACCGGGCCTTTTGTCAAACAGGTGTCACAGGGAACACTTCGGCGCTCAGTGGTGGCATGGCGCTGGCTTGGGGACTTGCAGGAGGCCCAGAATGCAGCCATGATGTCCTTTGGTAACACCATCACGATCAAGCATGAGCTGAATGCATGGCTTGTGAGGTGGACCGTCTGTAGACGACTGTAGCCGAGGGTGCAGGTCAAAAATGGTAGAAGGTAAGCAAGTTACTCGTGCTAAGTTATTGGAAGCTTGGCTGGGAAAAAGAAAGGTCAAGTTCTTGAGTCATACTTACCATAGTAGTTATAGCTTCTCAAGGATTAGCATAGTAGTAGGTGGTAAGAGGTCGCCGTGACCAACGTACTCCACATAATTGCTGCAGAGACCCTTCATATCACGTTGATACTAGTCTATCGGCCCTATGATCTGATGTATTAAGCATCAAAATATGTGTGCTGTGGTCTCCCCTTCCCCTTGGCCTCTATTATCCATGATAGGAAAAGGTGCGAAAAAAGGTCACCATAGTACAAGCAAAGGAAGGCACTTGGATGGAACAACTCAAGAGAGCGAATGGAAGAAAACAAGGCGCACACGTTTATTAACCACATAACAAAAGAAAGAGCTGTAAAGGTATCTGTATCTAAGCATGGTATCATCAATCATCATCATACCCAAATCCCCGGTCTCCCCAGCTTCCCCAATGCCAGTAAACGTATCATTAATTTTCCCCACCAGCAGTGGCCACCATTCTGATCCTGAACCGATTCGAACTCGATCCACCACCATAACAACATGATCCAAAGGCAAAAGAGAAGGCAACGTTCTGTCCACCTTCCCTTTTTTCGTTAGAAGTCATTCATCCCCCAAATCCCCCAAATCCTCATCCTCCTCAAACTGGAACGTCTGGTGAGTTTGAACCACAATCTCTTGCTTGACGTACACCTCCTCCTCAGTCTTTGCCTTACGCTGCTGCTGCCTCCCGCTGCGTCCACCTCGTCCCACACCACACCCATTCCCACTACCATTTCCACCATGTCCCCTGCGCTTGATTGGGTCCCTAGTCACCCACTTCCTCTCTCCTCTCCTTCCAGTTCCAGACTTGACGCGCTTGATGATGCCCACTTCCCTACTAGCCGCCCACTCCGTCAAAGTGGTATCGTTCTCCCCGCCAAACTCAACCCTGTTGTCTTCCGCTACCGTCCCCAGTCCCGCTTCCGATCCAGTTCTTGTCCCGGAAGCAGTCCCAGCAGTGGCGGCAGCAAAAGATTCAAGATGCTTAGCAACATGCTCCATCCTCTGATCCCACGCCTCCGTGCCCTTGAACGGGCCCTGCTGGCAGCTAGGAACAGGACAGCGCATGTATGTCGGGAGGGAACAGCGCTTGATTTGGGCGCGGGATTGTAAGGTGGTGATGTAGGCGGTTAGTTCCTGGGCGGTGGTGTCGTTTGTTTGGTTCATGGAAGAGGAGGGGGGTTTCTTGCTGCTTGTGGCAGCAGATTGGGGGGTGGTGGTGGTTTTCCGGAGGTGGGTGAGGTGTGTGGGGAGGTGCATACGTCGGACGTGTTGCGTGTAGAGGTCTTTGCGGTTGAAAATCGCTCCATTCGGTAACTGCGGCGCATCAATGTCGTCCTCCTCGTCGGTTAGTACTGTTGCAACGACGGCACGACGGCCGGATCGTGCCGTAGCTGTCGTAGCAATAGCCGTAGGGGAGTTGTTATTATCAACACCAGCACACTCCCCCTCCCTACAAAGCCAATACTCCAGCACCAAATGCTGGCTGGCCACATGCCTCTTCCACTCGTTCTTGCTTCCGAAAGTGGAGTCGCAACCCGCGAAACTAAAAACGCAGATAAAGGGCCGCGAGTGCTGTTTCTTGATGTGCGCATCCAGAGAGGGTTGGTCTTTGAAGCCGTGGGATTGGTGGCAGGGCGGGTGGGGGCAGAGGAGATTACCCCTAGAGGAGTTGGGGGTTAGGGCTTTGGTTGTTGAGGGGAGGGTGCGGGTGGGTTGGTGTTGGTGAGGGCGGTGACTGGTGAGGGGGGAGTGGGAGGTTGGGGGGCGGCCGCGGCGGGGGGTGGTTTTGCGTCTGGTGGTGGTGGTTGTTGCGGTTCGCTTGGTGGTTGGGAGGTACTCGTCGTCGTCAGCATCGGTGGCATCTCTCGCTCTCTTCAGGTTGAGCGGAAGGGTGATTGATTGCTCCTCAACCTTCTCCTGGGGTGCAGGTACCGGGTAGTGGTTGACGGGCTTTGTGCAGTCAACTATAGGAGAGTTGTGCTGCTGCTGCATCGTCTCCATGTCACACCCGGACAGGCCACCAGTCGTGTAACTCTCCCAGCTGTTGACGCGCTGAGGCAAGGTGAACTCGGGAGTGCTGGTCTCGCTGTCGTAGCCGTCCAGCTGTCCAGTAGAGTTGACATCCATGAGGTTGACGAAGGAGTCCTTGTTACCCAGACCCATGCCGGCGAACTGGATAAAGTGGTTCTGGGAGAAGCCAAAGTCTTCAAGGGGCAGAGGCTCTTGTAGGGGCGATCGGGCTTCGTAGTATGCAGGTGGTTCGGTGTTGGTGTCGGCGGGCGGGCTTTGTGCACTTCCAGATGCTTCTGAAGCCTCGAAGGCGGAAAAGGGGCTGGTGTAGCGGACCTGGAAGGGAGCCATCGCTCCCATTGTAGGAGGCATGAAGGTGGCCTGTTGTGGCATGTCGGAGTTGAAGAACATTGTCTTCTGTTCTTCCTTCAAGTGGCGTTGCATCGACTGATGTTGATCCATGGTGGTTGGGTAGACTGATGGTGGTGTTAGACTTTGCAGGCTGGGGTCGATGAAGCTCGAGGGTAGTTCTGGTGTATCCTCCATCCTGTTATAAGAGTATTGCATGTTGTGATAGTTGTGGCCGTCGTTCGAGTACAACCATGGGTTGGTCATCTTGACGAACCGTGCCTGATGCACGAATCACGAATAATATGGTGGTCTTCGAGTAGTTCAGGATGGAAAGGTAGTGTGCATTCGAGTACACAGAACGGATTCGCCACGACAGGTGTGACCAGAAGAAGAAAAGCAAGAAGGGGTATCGGTAAATATGAAATGTTAGATGCTCGTGGTGTTGTTGAATGTTTGAGGTATGATCAAGTCTCATACCACTTCGATGTTGACTGAAGAGTAAGGTTGAAAAAGAAAAGGCGTGACAGGAAGAAAAGCTGGAGGGGGGCCATGGACGTATTATACGACAGTGTAAGTGGACTGTGACTGAAAGTCAAGGGTCTTGCCCGCCCTGAAAGGGACTGAAGGACTCGTCCAGCTTGTACTGCTGCACAGTGGGACAAGTTGAGGTACACGCAGAGCCTCAATCTGTTAACAAAGATGGCATACGTCTGCCTGAGAGCTTAGATAAATAAAAGGCCAAGAGGAAGTAGCCGTGATACGGGGGCTACCTTGACGCGGAATGGTGAGAGGGGAGGGCCTCAATGGCTCAGCCATTGGTGACGACCGGGGGAAGGCCTCTCATCACGTCGTCTTACACACATCAAAAGCTTGACCCGATCAGGAAAGGGCCGGTTGCTGGGGTCCTAGTGTCTGAACAATAAATTGTATGGGGGGCATCCGTGAATATTGACCAATTGTCAGCCAAGTTAGTGCTTACTGCGCCCCAGGGCTACTGGCACAGCTTGGACAACTCATCAGTTTTTCGGTCCTGTAATTATCGTGAGGTCCACATTTTGGACTTTTCGAAGAGTCTGGGTAGGTACTTCGAGATGTCGATACGTACCTGTGATCGAGGGGCCTCTTTTCTTACAGAGGCCATAGGCATCCATGGGATCTTGTCTCGAGGTTGGTTGCACATGGAGATCTTGCCGAATGTGAGTATCGATACGTGCTCAAACACCAGTTTGTATGACTGTGTAATCTGTAAGAATGGTTCGCGCACCATGCGATAAACATAGGACCAAGGACTCGTATATCAGCACCGGATGGGGAGTACAGAGATTGGAGATCAAGCCCAATCGCCGTCTGTGGTGATACGGTTGACGAAGACTGTCGTTGCTGTCAACTGTCAACCTAAATGGCTACATCGTGCATTGCGGCTCTTGATGCAAGCAGAGTCTAGTCATGAGTTGTCTCGCTCTTGGTTCCCCAGAGGTTTGCGCGCCTAAGTTTAGGGTGAGGTGTATCGTTGGTGTCGTAAGCAAAGACCAGGGAATCTGACCATCGCTGACCCTCTTTACATGCGTATGTTGATTTCAAATCCTCGATAATCATTACAGCGATGCCACAAGCACCGGGGAAGTGAAGCGCGAGCATTGCCGCTGCACTGCAACGCTTTGGATCTTGGGGTCAAGGAGGCCCGGAAACAAGACGGGTACTTTTGCCGCCTTTTGAGAATGTTGACATCCCAAGAGGGCATCGTGGAGGCGAAGATGGAGAGTCCTATGGCCAGATATTGGTTTGATCTCGAGAAGCGCCAACTTGCGAAGCTGATGGTGTCTGGGTAATGGTCGGTATTGTTCCAAGATGGCGATCTGATCCTTCCTTGTGTCAAGGAGTGCATGAAGTCTCAGGCCGGAGTGCGCTGACAAGAACCGCAATGTCTCACCGCGTTGTCCGGACAGAGTCCTGGTGATGTTCTGGTGTGAGAGTCCTACATGTAAAGGGCAACTGAGCATAGTGTTGGAGGGAATCGCTTCCAAGTACCGCATGTATCCGGACCAAAATCTTGACTGGCTTGTCCGTCTTGGTGATTTGTGGATACGGTCCAGGAACAGGTGCTTCAAGTGGATGGGTTCCAGGAGATGCCCAAATCGCGGGTCAGTTTTGGGAAGAGGGATGGTCGCATTGCAGTATAGCCAGGTGTGGCTGGTGCCCAGCTTGGGTTAACGTCGCGATGTCGACAATCGCGGCGGCCAAATGAGGAAAAATGCTTAAATGCTGCAAAACGCCTCTTTTTCATTGGATGGTGCTGTCACCAGTTCAGTCCAGCTCGACGAGCCCGCACTGTGATGAATGCAAACTTTAGGACGAAAACCATGGCGACACCTCCGTCTTCATCCATCACGGGTCCCGATTTCAGAAGATCCCGCAGTGGCCGAATCTGTAGCTCTGCAGATACCACGGCCAACTCTCCTTAAAGATCATGACCGGAGCGAACGCCGGAGTTCAAAGGTTTTGGAGCAAGCCCCGAGTTTCAGGGGAAGCAAACTTTGGGAGATTCGGGCAGTGGTCTGTCTTTGGGTCATCGATATCGTGGCGGGCGACCCCTAAAACGAGCAGTTGGAGGGTTTTGGAAATGCCAGCAACGCCAAATCCCAGGTCGGCATTTCAGCCCACAAGACATTCGGTCCCTTTGCGTTCTCACCACCATCCATCCCAGCCAGATGGGATATGACCAGTCAGTGAAAGCCACTCGAGTCCTGGGCGTTCTTCCTGCGCGGCCCTTAGCAGGATCGGGCCTCTGTATGTCCCTTTTAGCGAGTTGAAGCCATACGGGATGAAGCCGGACTTAAGGATGCCGGACTTGTGCCATTCAGCGCCTCCAGTTCCAGAGGGTAGTTGATCGACCTGGGTCGGCCCATTGAAAGACATGGCGTCCTGTTGTGTAACTGCGTTAGCCATCAGTTTGGGTGTCCGGAGGCCACTGCCACAATGGGTTAGATGCTGCGGTTAACTATGGGAGCTTTGCCCATCGTGGGTTTTGCTTCCGACGACATCTCACCCAAACCACCACGAACGGGATATCAAAGGGGCCATCGAGAGTCGATGACTTGTCGTTAGGACTCAACTCCCGTTGTCCTCCTCTGCCCCCGAAACCGCCCCTGCAGCAACGGCGGAGCAGCGCCTCCCTTGAGCGTCAAACTCCGTATAGGCTCGCTGAAGTTAAGGTTCTCTCGCCGTCAGCAGTAGGGTAGGCAGTCAGCATCTTGTGACGCGCCGGCAGCGCGAGGAAAAACAGCAAGCCAGCCGATGCGCGCGTCAGGTTTCAGTCGGCCGGCCTCCTCCAGATTGCTGTGCCGCGCCTCAAAGTCGGGATTCGACTTGGCCAGTCTTCCTTGGTTTGTCGCTCACCTTTCACTCTACCGCCGCGACGAGCGCCATGCAAGTCATTCCGCGATGGGCAAATTGCGCTATCGCTGGCTTCAGGAACCTGCTTCTTGGTCGTCAAGTCTCGGTGAGCAAGCATGGCTTCATTGGACTCGAACCCTGCCAAGCGGGGATGAAACGGATCATTTGGTCCTATGACTGAGGACGGCGTGAAGCCGGGACTGATTGCTGTCGAACCTGGGTGGAAAATGGCGAATGGCGACTGGGTATCCGTAAGGCGACCAACACGGCGAGCGGACGAGAAGTGGTTGCCTCGTTTGCATTTCCATTTCCTGTAAATGTAACGCGTTGGTAAATCCTGTTACGGTTCATTACGCTGTAAGTTACCTTACACTACTCCACTTCTCCAACCATAAGAGGCCCCACTGATTCTCCGCAGCCAAGAGTCGGTCGAGGAGGCCCTGTCCTCAACGGAATTGCTCCGCTCTGGACGACGACTTTCTGACTTTCTTAGGTTCTTTCCTCCAATCGTACAACCTAGCAACGTATTTCCTGAGGCCAAACTCAAAGACGCCGAATGCCATTTTTGGATCGCAAGTCAACTCCTATTCACAACTCCTGCATTCAATTTCCACCCTGCCATCTTCCGTCGATCTCCCCGTCGAAGCCCTCTTCTGTCTGGACTTTGTCGCAGCTGCGGATTCACACAATCTCTCACCATGCTCATCTACCGCCGACAACCCGCCCCCACCTCCCGAGTGACGTCCCATAACTGCTTTGGAAATCGGCTGCTACCTTCTGTCCCGACCTCTTCTCCAGCTTCCCGCATTCTTAGATATCATTGGCCATAAGTCCATCCGGACGAGTGCCGTACCAAGGTCTTGGATCTCATTCTCATTTTCCCATCGAACAACCCGTCTCCATCCTCCCGCGTCTCGGAGATGACCGCTGCACCGGGATTCCAGGTTTACTTACCCGTGCTTCCCATTACAGTGAGCATGTCGTAGGGATTGTTCACTCGTGACCATGGCATACATGATGGATATGGGGCATACAACGGCCAATGGCAACTCAACCAAATGTGGTAAGAGGGTATCGAACAACCCAACCACTCACTGATGAATGAGTAAGCACAGCAATCTACATATGAACGCGGAGATGCCCTGATAGGTTTCCACAGAACGCCCTACCCGGCGGGTGTTCCCCGGAAGGGCCCCGGGTTTTCGGTGATACTAACAAGTTAGTGCCCTGCTCCGGCTTCCCAACCCTCCAGGAACTTTTGACAGGATAAAATAAGGTACGGAATTCCTTCTGAATACGAGACTTGTCCACATTGCTCGGGGCAGCAACAGCTAGGGGTTCACTTGACATTTTGGGGTCCTTCAAGCCTTGGATCCTTGACCTTTTGATGCAAGGAACTCATCCTTCAAGCCTCTGACGAAGGTGTCTCCTTCCCTTCTCCGGGGTGAACAGGAGACCCGCGCGATCTGTCACTTCCACCTCTTCCACCGGTCATGCCAAGCTGTGACAGCCACCGCGTTGGGTTCCAGAGAGAGTACAGTGATCATCTTCACAGCTTCTCAACACTTCGGACATGTAAGTTCGCGGACCAACTAAACCATGTCCTGCTGAACCCAACACATGCTCGGCGATCAACCTTAAGTCCTTCGAAAACTCGACTCACGGTTCCGACGTAGCACAAGTCAAAGTCTAAGCGAGCAACTCCCCAGTTTCCCCCAACTTCCCCCATCCTTTTTGCCGAGCGCGAGGTGACACAGAGCAGTCAGCGTCAGGTAGCACAGCAAAGGTACCAACCGTAGAGCCGACCTACCTACCCAAGCCAAACCATCTGCCACTCGATATCTCTACCGAGCTGTCGATTTGGGCTGGTGTCTTGGGGGGGTACAGCGTGCAGATACGATCACCATTAATATAACACCCAAAAATATCAGAAGTTTGGATCCTTCAGCATGTCACAACAGCAACGAGTGCATCAGCATTCTATAACATACACGCGATCCGGTTTCTACCCGTCTGTCTACCTAACACGGGCAACACAAGACTAAATAATTTAGCGATAGCTTGTGATAGTTTGGATGTCACGTTACTTACCTTAGTTTCGTCCTTTGCGACACGCGATGGGTTGTTCAAAAGCAGAAGCGCGGCGAGAAGGTGAATAATCCTGTGCCTACTATCTTGGGACGTACAGTACCAGGAACACTCAACTGCCGACAACCGCGAGCATTATCCTCCTTGACTCTCATGCTTTCGGCCTCCACCTTCCCAACTTTGCCCTCGACCACGAATGCCCTCTATGGTTGTACGAAGAAAAAGTTACCTGCATCCCGGGATACCGCCGTAGTATTTTCAATGCTTACGGCATTCTTGAAACCCGGAAACAAATGGGCATGCGGAATTGAAGCGCTCGCAAGGTCGACCGGATTTTGGAGATAATCTCGATTCGGTCCAGAGGGCTTACTCATCGTCAAGCAGATACTTTTTCGCATTTTGGGACCTGGACTAAGGCACATCCATGGTAACCCCAACTCAATACCTTTGAAAATCACAAAGTTAGGATGAACGGGAGATGACGTACTCGTTGTTGGCATGCAGCGATGAATGGTTAGTGGGAAGGTGCGACTGCCCTTGGGGTCGGGTACATAAGTTCTCTCAACAGGCTACCTTTCCGTGGTTGGTTCGTTGGTGTAAATGGATAACATCCCTGAGGTGGAATTATTCCGCTTCTGATTGAGGTCCTTGAGGAAGATATTGGTTCGAATCCAATACGGACCACACCACGTTTCTTTTTTTTTTGCACTTTTTCGACTTGTCTCCATTGTTTTCTTTCTTCCGCATTTCCATTTCTTCCCTTTCCTATTCTCCGTCGTGTACGAAACAACTTCACAATGATCAGCCACTCTCAACTTCCTTCACCATCAAGTCTCAATTCCCCTCCCTTTCCCTTCATACTACCATGTACCTTAACTCATCTTCCTCCAGCACAAGTACGTAGGAACGGATCAACACCACTTCGCTACTTCGCACTCCCGCTCCTACTCTCACATCCACATCCACCTTCCACATCCGCATTCACTGCCACTCCCCGTCCTGCGCACAGCACCTAGCAGTCTCTAATCGTCCAGTGTCCCTTTACATCATCTAATTCACCAATACCTTCCGTTAATATGATGCCAAGCCATCACCACATCCAATAACCCAACAACTCCCTTTACCATCATGACCCTTGCATCTGCAGCCCTTTTTCCGCGGCAGTGTCCTTCCTGTGTCCTCCTCCGCTCGGCGACCGGCTCGGCCCCTTTGCCGTATCGGGACATATTCTTCATCGAATCGCGGCTGCGAGTCTACATGCTCAACAAGCCTGTTAGAACTCTCAACTACATAAAGCAACGTTGCACAATCTTCCTTCCTCCTTTCTTTGATTTCTACCATCCCGGTTGCACAAAAGGACCATGTGTCACTGTCCTGTCACTAGAATAGGTGGCAAGATCGCATGGAAGGGAAGTTCAAGCACTCCGTTATCTCAGACACTTTAGATTCGTCAATGTTGTAACTGGGATCAACCCATATTCTATAATGAATCAGACACGAGAAGACCGTATCCTCCTGAGAAAAGAAGCTCTTGAATCAACCACAGGTTGGTGTATACATCCAAGTAAGTGGTTGGACGCGAGCCGTCGTAACTACCCTCGCTACCCTCGTACTCGCCACCGTGGATCCAGCTTGCATGGTCCAGTCAGCCCTACCACTCATCCCTACCACCCAGACACCTTTTCGGGATCTTCATAAAGGGTAACAGCCACGCTAGACCTCCGTTAATCTATCCAAAGAAGAAAAAAAAGAACATTGCTTTGCCTCCCTACATGATGGTCAACAAGAAGCAGCATCCTATGAACTAAGCACCCTCCTGAGGACCTCTATGGTGTTCAAGCGAACAATGTTCACAACGAGCGTGGTTACAGTCCAGGCACCCAGGGGTCGTCTCGACGTTGTACATCGCTCCGGTACAATGGCACTGTGGTCACGGATGTGGTTAGTAAGGCACCAACGCGAACCAATGTCAAAGGAGGAATGCTTACACAAGACCAAAGATACTCCCTCTGCCTACCCAACTTCTGCTTCTTCGCTCTCGGCGCAGCAGCCGCTACAGCCCCGTCCTCTGCATCCAAGCGGCGCTTGAGATGTCCGGGCTGCACCCGCCCCTGACCCTGGCCCGCCTGACCCGAGACATACGAAGAGGAACTCGAAGAGCTGCTCCGAGTCTCTAAATCATCGTCCCCTGCCTGCTCAGCAGTCAAATCAACCACCTCCCTCTCCACCATCTCCGCTGCCCCCCTCCCAGTCCCATTCTTCCCACCACCAGCACCACCAACAGTCACAGTCGGCTCAATAAACTCCCAATCCCTAATATTCTGCTGCTTCACGCCATTCCTCCCAACGAAATGGTCCTCAATATGATCAAACCTCGCCGACCACGCCAGCTTCTTATCCTTCTGGAACTCGATCGTCTTGCGACAAAACCCGCACCAGAAGCGCGACTCGCAGTTGCGGCCGATGTGGCACTCGGTTACCTTTTTCTCGATGGCCGGGTCGTCCATGTTGTGTTCCTTGGACAGGTGGGTGCGGAAGGACTCGCGGCGGTGGGCGACCCAGCCGCAGACCGCGCGGTCGTCGTCGGCGGCGGCGACGCCCTGGTGGTGCTGGTGGTGCTTCTCGTCACAGCGCCAGATCTCGAGTTGGAGATGCTGACTGTTTTCGTGGCGCTTCCAGTCGTTTTTGCTGCCGAAGTTTTTGGAGCAGTTGTGGAAGGTGCAGGCGTAGGGCTTGTCGTGTCGCTTTTGGTGCTTCTTGAGTTCGCACTTGCGGTTGAAGCTCTTGTCGCAGATGGAGCAGGGGTTTTTGCTGCTTCCGGTCTTGGGAGCAGCTGCGGAGGAGGTTACTGTAGGTTTTGGCTTCTCGGTTGGTTGTGGGGGCTCAGACTTCTCCTCTTTCTTTTGGTACCCGAGCTCCGACATCAGTTGGTCGAGGTTCCCCTTTGCCTTTAAGACCCGAAGGATGGTGCGAACACTCTCGTCATCTTCGATGAGGGTAAGAGAAACAGCTGACTCCGGTGAAAGAATACTAGGTTTGGATGAGTTCTCGATCCGAAACTCCAACGATGTCTTGAGCACAGTGATCTCAGGCTGCCCAGACGTATCATCAGAATCGTCCGCGGATGTGTCTTGACCAAATTCAGGCACCGCATCATCCATCTCCTCGTCTTCAACTGGCTCACCATCATGGTGAGTATTCGCAGCAACATTCACCTCAGTAGTCTCCCGATGCTGGTCGGTGTTGCCGTCAAGTTCATTATCGTGGGACCGCAGGTGAACGCTACCAGTCGACATAGGACGGATACCCGGATTCATACCAGTCGTGGTAATCGAGGGGCTGGTGTCACTGTTAGCGGCCGTCGCAGGCATCTCCTCACGTCCGTCTGCCAAGACTTCCGATTCAAAACCAGGCTGCTGGCCACTCGAGGGTTCATCGATCGAGATGGATCTCGTCCTCTCAAGTGCGCCTAGCGAGCCGCGGCGGCTGGAAACCAAGTGAAGGACGTGGGAGCTGACCTCTGCGGCGCCTGCATCAGGCCATGTGTACCCATCGCCATTTTCCAAAGCGGGAAAATTGCTCATCGAGACCGTTCGACTCTGAAGGGTGATCGAGGAATCCGTTGGAGCTGGAAGGCTGGTTTCAGTGAAAGGTGCCATGTGACTCAGATATTGCATTTGCGCCTGGTCAGTCCAGGAAGCGCCGTTTTGCTCAGACATCATCTGCATCTGTGACGCGAAGACGGCGGCGGAACTCGGACCGGCAAGGACCTGCTCCGGAGAAAGGCTGTAAAAAGACGAATAAGCATCGGCTAACAAGGCAGGGTCAGAGTTAGTTACTCACTGAACTTCATATATCTTCAGGTCGTCCTCAGCCTTGAGAAAGATTTGATGAACTCTTTTCAAGTGTTGCCTGAAATTATCTGCCCGAGGCCAATCCTTCTCCTTCTTGGTCTTGGTTGGGCAATTGCCATGACAGCAGTGATATACGACGGTATACTTCTTGTGAACGGATGCTAAATGTCTCTGCAGGTCGTTCTTGGTGCTGAAGCCTCTATCACGTGTGCAACCAGGTTCTGGGCAGTGATGTGGCTTCGTATGTTTCTGTTTATGCTTACTGCCAGAAAATCAGCTAGGATTCAAGGAAGAGCAGGATCGAGACTTACTTGAGCTCCGACTTGGTCTTGACATATTCGTTACAGAACTCGCAGAACCAACTTTTGCCGTCTGGACGAGCGGCAGTGTTGCGGTGGCTCCAGTCATCGCTTCCTATGTCTTGCAGAAGAGTGTTCTTAGGAATGACTGTAGCTTCGGGGTTTGAATCCTGCTGAAGCTGGAACTGGGACATTTGGAGCATGATTTGGGTATCACCGCCACGGTCAACGTCCCCGTACACGGAAGGGTTCCCCACACTCTGCCTGGCTATACTCCCATATCCGGAGTCAGAGAAAACTCCAGCGCGATCACCGGCAGTATCACACTCGGATGGCGCATGATTATCACGATATCTGGGATAGTCGGAGTATCCAGAGTTCATTGAGAGGTTGGCATTCTGGCTGCCACCTAATGGGCCAGCAACTTTGACGGGGTTCCAGGCAACGTTGGGATCGCGCAAGAAATGATCCAGGATAGCATAGCGTTCGTTCCCTTGGGTTTGCGCATCATGGGCTTTCTGGAATTGTTGGTCTACGGCAAAGCCCGCATGGGAGGCTTGACCGGTGGTTCCGACAGTCGGAAGGGTACCTCCATACCCGTGGCCGCTAGGCGCCATGGTAGTCGCAGTTCCGGGCATGTTGATGGATGGCGAGTCGAGCAATCCCGGAGAGTTTGTACCCTGGCCGGACTGGCCGTTGTAAGAGTAGGGCTAGCATGGGGTTAGTGATGGGTTGATTATGGCGTAAAGTTCGTTTCGATGAGCAAAAGAAAGTGCGTGGATCGCCATACCTCATACTGGCCCTGTTGGCCATACTGATATTGTGACATGATGGGCAACACTGGTCAGTCTCCTCGACTGGGGGTGGGTTAGCCATCTCCATGATTCTCTGCTACACAACCACGGATGGTACATTTGCACATGACGACAGCTAGACATGACGACAACAGACAAGAAGGCCGTGTTGTTATCGCCATGTCTAAGATGAAGACCACCAAAGAGATAGAAGGAAAATGAAGCACGAGACAGACACTAAAGCACGGCGCTGTACTAACGATTGAGAGGATGCCTTTTGGTCAGGATGATGCCTGTTTAGTGAACAGAACAGATGGATCGCGCTTCACTTGGTTCGACGCCTTGCTGTTGCATAACAAAGCATATTCGGACTGTGATGATGGTGGGATGGATTGATGAAGGGAGTGTGGCCGGTTGGTTGCCCTTCCTTGGGTTGGGGGTTGGAGTATATGATGAGGAGGGGGATGCCCCTTTACCCAGGCCTGCCTTCTCCTCTTTTCGAGAGCAAACAAGGAGGTATCGTATCAAAGCCCGGACCTCAGAAAGAAAGAATGTAAAAACGGAATCCCACGATAGCCGTGTCGCCGTCAGCCCATTCGGTGTACTGGACTGTGGAATATGGCGGTCGCAGATTGACAGCAAGCGGGGTCACGGTATACCAGATTTGGACGTCGGTCACGACGAAAATGATGAGAAATGATTGATTGAAAGCACGCTGCCGTTGCCAGGTGCAGGCGCTGGATCTGGTGATGGACGTCGTGCTCGTCGTCGTCGGATGTTGAAAGTTGGATGGAGTGGAGATGGGGACCCGGGAAATTGAGGACTCCCAACTGGACCTGTGGCCGCAGAGCCTCAATTCCAGAGGCCCATGTCAGTGAAAAGAGGCCCCGAAACGCCAATGTGAGGCCCTGTGAGGCCCAAACACTCCCGGGGACGTATCCGCTGATGACATCGACATCGGCAGCGGGGGTGACCACTACAAAAGGGACACACAGCCGACAACGAAGACAAGGCAACCACTTCTCTCGGCTGCCCGCCGATGTTGCCTTCTTTGCGACGACAAGGGGTATTGACCAATCACATGTCGGGATATCTGGATGAGCCTCAAAAAGAGGGGAGAAAGGGAACATGACAGTTTTCGGTGAGAAGATTGGGAATCGACCGACGACGCCGTACAACAACCATCAAACACTCACTTTCGCAATCTCATCATGACAGCACCATTCACCTCACGTGATGGTTAAAGTACCGCGCCTTGATTATCTCGCTGAACCTGTCAACCTTCGGACTTTATGTCTTCACGCTCACTGCATCAAGCACTGCATGCGTCAGCTCAACAAGTCCAAAACGCTAAGATGCTGTCAATGCAATGCATTGCTGATCATGCGCTTCCATTTCTTCTGGAAATGGCATTTCGCTCTGAATTTCCAACCTTTCATTGAACCGTGTTCCGGCAGCGCCCACCGAGTTCGTCCCATCGCAACACGACACCTCTGGCCATGTTTTTATGTCTCCGATTCAGACTCCGATCGCATAGCCGGAATCTCCCTCCACCCTACCCCGACCGCCGTCGCTCCGGCCCCGCTTTCCCGGCCACGGCCCCATCACTCGGCGCGGCCCGTAATGGCTCCTCCATAATGGCATCCAGAGCAGATGCTGCCGTTTCAATCTCCAACATCGACGTCCGCTCCCTTCCCAACTCCAAGTCCCGACCCAGCACCATCTTCCACAATTAACTCTACCTGTCAACCCTGCCCGCCTCCCTGATCCACAGCCATCCTGCGATATCTCAGACAATACTCACCCCCTAGCCCACTATCCCCTTCTCCATCCCTCATGTCCTCTCCACCCCCCTCCTTCACCCCTTCCATCTTCTGCCCTCCCAGGCCTCCTTCCTTCTCCTCCAACCCCCTCATAACCCCAACCCAATCCTCCACGCTCCCCATCTTCATCAACACCCGACACATCTCGCTCGGCCTGCGCTCCTTCTCTATCACCACCGCCGCCTTTTCGGGCTGCCACTCCATCGGATCCGCTGCAACAAACCCTGTGCCCTCTCCACAACCGACGTCTTCAGACCAGTTTTGTAGGATCGTGTATATGTCTCGGGTGTGGGCGAGGAGGGATTGGCGGAGGGTGGCGTTGAGGTGGTGCGTTTTGAAGCAGGATTCGCAGGTTGGGTTTAGGGGGTTGGATGGTGGGCGGGGAGTTGAGGAGGTGCTGCTGGGGGTGCTGGAAGTGCTGAAGCCAGGAGAGGTCCGGGTGGGGGATGGAGGCGTCCGGTATGGTGTTTTACGGAATGATGGTGGTGTCATCTGCATGCCCGATTGGCTATGGAGATACTTTCTAGGAGTATAGGGCGATGGATGCTTTAGTGGCGGAGGAGGAGGAGGCGTGGTGCACCCAATGCCATATCCATACCGGTCTCTGGACGCGCGGATCGGCGTGGTGTGCTTTCGGGAATTGTGACCAGAAGTCCCGAAGAGACGGCGGAAGGGAGAGTGAAAGATGCGGTGCTTCTGCCGCGGCTGCTCGTCTCTGTCTACATCTTTCCGGGATCGGCGGCCCTTCGCTTCGCTATGATGATGGGTTTTCTTCTTTTTCCTACACCATATTGATGGACTCCCAAACATGTCCGTGTCGGAGTCGAGAGGCGTCCTGCGTCTTGGGGCGCTGGCATCTTGGAGGCCCTTGCCTGGTCGCCAACAGTGGTTCTTCCTGCCTCCCATGATGAATGTTGCTAACGGGCTTGCTGATTTCAAAACGAGGGTCTTGACTGATCTTACAGGGTCGGAACACCGATCAAGTTGGGAAGACTTTGAAAGTGGGGTATATATGCTATGGGTGAGCGCTAGACTCCTTGCAAGGCCAGTTCGGTCTCGTTCTCCCATGATGGTCGAAACTTCATGGGCCATCAAGCCATGATAACGTCCGTCACAACTCGACTGAGAACAAAACCCACCAGAGGTATCAACGTATCACCCTTCCTGCGAACAAGAAGTCTTCGGACCACATGACTTGAACTCGAACAGCTTACACCATTCCAGCAATCTGCAGAGTGTTGTGGAAACTTGATATCCATACCAGTGTTAAATCACAAAAAATGGATCAGATCTCAGCCAGTGATGTCCTTGATGCATCCTCTTCTAGACCATTCCCTTATCATTGTTGTTTATCTAGAATATTGGCTCGTTTCCTCACCAGTAGCATAACAAAGGCCGTCAAACAGGCGTTTCTTTTGCTGCGCTCTGTCATTTTGTCCTTCAACGAATCGAACCAGGAATTCCTGAGAGACTGGACTTACACTACGTTCCACAGTAACCCTCGGCCTTCCTCACGATAACGCCTGTTCATCAACAATGCTGCATCACCACAAGAAAGCCGTTTCTTCACCCCTGCATTCCATCAAGACCCGGAAAGGTCGGAAACAAGCCGTTTCCCTTCAGCTTGTACCGCCAGCGGTTGGCCAACATTCGAGTTTTCATGATCCTGATGACGCGAAAAAGACGGCCTATCCATTGTGTCGGGACCAAGACCCAAATAAGTTCCAGACTCTGGAATAACAACGGGGAAGAAAGCGACAGAAGCTGGGCAAGTTTTTCGGTTCTTTCACGGGCGCGCACGAGTGCTGCAACCGCGGAAACAGGGGACAAACGGGGAGGAAGGATATCTTCTTATTCTCGAACCAACGGCGCCGGGGAGATCTGGAAGGAGATCCAAAGTGAATCAACGAAAGTCAACCAAAGTTTGGTTCTAGGTAACCCATCCCACTTTCATCCGCAATATCTTCCTTGTCCAGTCAGACCTCAGAAGCATCTGGCTGGGGAGGAGATCTTGGAGCTTTTCTTGGAGGGCTGAGACATGGAGACTAAATAAAGAATTGAACAGCCGAAAAGCTTCGGAAATCGTGCGATGACGTTCCGCCGAGATGCAACTTGATCACATCACCATTCTGAGACATCACTGCTAATGTCTCTTTTTCTTCCTTCTACTGAGTGTTCTGAATCCTTCTCGAAGCAAGTCCACTCTTGTAGTTCATCATTCTTCATCGGCAGCGAGAACAAAGATCAAGTGGATGTTTAACGTGGTTGATGATGCCTTCAGACAGAGGAAAAAAACAAAGGAAACAATGGTGGTTGTTCAACCCAATCCGCCCCAAACATTCCAGATGTGGCTACGGACCAAACCCTCACCCACAAACAATCACGTCTATCCAATTCCCCTCCCCAGTTCCCAAAAACCCTCAAAACAGGCGCTCTCGACTCCCAACAACAACCGAACCGATACTCCTATCCAAACGGAGCCCCAGCCAAGAAAACGGTCAACCTCCGTTTCGTTTAATAAACCCCGGCCAGCTCCCCGGCTCACCGGCTCTCTGGCCCCCTGCCACCCCACCACCGCCCGTCATTTTCAACCTCCAAACACCAACACCGAAAAGAGCAAAGCGTGACCAAAGATCATCAAGGTTACTCCCAGTAACGTTCTATGGGTCCTTTAATTGACATGTTTGAGCCAATCGGCGGTCCCTATTTTACTGCAGGATACCTCTTAAGAGGTAAGCTTGCGAATACCTCGGAAACCCCAGTCTTGGTAGCATTTACTAGTGCTGTGAGCGAAATGCTTAGCTAACGGGCCACGTCAACAAGTCCTCCAGGCATCTTGCGGGGCGATGCTAAAATGTCAAATTTGCACCGTTAAAGGGATAGGAATTGGGGATTGGGGATTGGGATTGGGATCGCGGATTGAGGATTTCCAGTTCATGACTCGAGCATGACTCCATTTCCAGGGCAGTTCACGAGCGCCCCGGATCTGCGAGTTTTCCACTTTCCCCAGAACTCCCCCAGAAATGCAAGATATCATGCGATCCGCAAGGTGATGGGGAATCTTGATATTGCTTGAAATGATTCTGTGGGAAAGGGATGATATCGTGTAATAGTGGAGGTGGTCCGGTTGACAAAGAGGTTTATAAGCGGAGTTTTAGGTTTTCGGGGATAATGTCCGACGGATGGTTTCGACACTACCCCCCACCTAACCTGCTAGCCCCTCGAATTCTCAAAAAGCTCTCGGAAATAAACAAAGTAAGCTAAAAGTGTTCCCCTTGGAGCTTGGAAGTCTGGCAGTCTGGGTCTCGTGCTTTTTTACCAAGCCTGGTAAAGATCTGGTAAAGATAGAACATTGATCAAGGACCAGGTCTCCAGCTTAGCTTTTCTGCAACCACCGCAAGAACTGCCGGATCTAGGCGAGGTTCAGTTCCCCTGAATTTAAGGAGGCCATTTAAGCTTTGTCGTATTTGTTCCTATTCGCTTTTCATTGGAGATTGAAGATTGAACACGATAACCGAAACGAGCATGCTTGCTTCTCCAAGTGTTCAATGCCGATACATCTCGGAGTTTCTCGAACCATAGGGGTGCGGCAACCGAAAAGCAGAGAACCTGGAGGTAGAGCGATAGCATAAACAAGACACGATGAGCCTCGAACCCCGGATGGAAGATGAACCCGTTACACAACCTCCTCAGGGGCAACCGCGTCAATCTCAACCCTTCCTTCTCGCTAAAACACTTACCCGTCGTCTTTCTGGAGATCCAACTGCATGACATTTCCCCGGGCAATATCCCATCCACCACCAGGTAGGTCCCTAAATCCCATTACCTACCATTCAGCTACTTTTAGTCCAGGGGGATTCTCCTCGCTTAGCATCTAGATCGGCCCGTGGATATATCGGCACAACCCTGTTCCCAGGAACAGCGTCAACAAGTTCACTTGGGCAAAGATCCTGTAGCTTCCCCTGACCCAAGCAGCTCGATCTTCAAATTCCTAGCCTCTCCCAGCATAGTAGCAAGCAACAGCGTAGCAAGAACGCAACCTTTCTCGCCTATCACTACATACAGTACAGAGTTACAGAATTCTCGGCCCTATCCCTTCAGGAGGCCCACCACCAGTTGTGTGAACTTTCGAAATTCGAGACTCCTACCTACCTCGACATCGTCGTGTAACAACCAATCCTTCTCGGTTTCCCCTCCTCCTCTAACCGCCTGTCAACCCGTCCACCTGTCAGACACGTATTCCCGTCCCGTCATCACGTCAGTCAGGGTACTACGGAAGCGGGTGTGATTCGGAAACGCACACACACGAGACAGTGAGACAGATGCACAACAACACCCTTCGAGGCAAGACCAGACGGGCTAGAGATATATGTACACTTACTCTTTCTACGCCACCCTGTGATCATTCTGGTAGCGAAAGGGGCCCGGTATATCATAAAGTTAATATGGGTAGGTGCAATTGTCATTGGTCAATTATCCGCTTCAACCTACCTCTACATACCTCTTCCTCTACGTACCTTTACTTCTACTTTGGATCAAGGTCAGCCAGCAATACCCATCCGCCGTGACATAAAATTTCTGTGTGTAAAGGAAAAACGGCCTATACTCGTTCTGTAACCACTCAATCTCCTTCGAGTACACAGAACAACCAGACCCCTGTAACACCGGCACATAAGACGTAGGACGTAGCACGATAACGTTGGACAGAGATGCAACTGCAACGGCAAAGCAGGCAAAGCAAGGCATATGAACACGGGAGTTCCCTTTTGTGTTCCCAATCGCAGTGCCTCGAACCAGCCTCCCTGATATATTGTATATACGTAGCGTAGCGTAGCATTTCATATACCTAGATCTAAGGAAGCAGAAACGCCCATAGGTAACCTGAGAAACATGAGCTTTTGTGTGAAATTGGGTATCAAGACACAAAAACACCTGAGACGTTGAGGAAGAAAATGTCTGACAAGATAAATCGTGAGTGTTTACAAAGAAAATTATTATCGCCAATATGTCTGTCATGATGGACCGTAAACCATAAAGCACATGATCGCTTGCTTTTGGTGGACAAATACCCAATGGAAAGAAAACACGGTTCCCAACGACCGCCCATATTATCTCACATCTTTGGAAATGCTGTCGTTCCCATCTTTGGAAATGCTGTCGTTCCCACCCCCGTACGAGGTCCTGCGACTCCCACACGCCGCCAACTCCTCCGTGCTCTCCGTCTCTGAACACGGTTGGCCCGATCGACCGCCCATCTTATGGAATGGGTTAGCCCCAACACTGGCAGCTTGCCCAATGATCGCCTTTGAGGAGCTGCGGTGATGACCACCTTCTCGACGCAGCCTGTTTCCGGAATCCGTGTCCCTTGAGAACCACTCCTTCACATCTTCTTCAAAGAATCTCTGACATGCCCTCCAAGAAGTGACTGCATAAATAACGGCATTCCAGAACCCCTGCAACGGCAGGACACCAGCACCCATGTACTCCAGGACCTTCACTGTTTGGTTATGGTGAACCACTGAGTAGACACGGTTGCAACTCGAGGGTATCCATGTGACCAACAATGCCGTGAAGAAGAACAGTGCGCATTTGGTATAATGCCACATTGCGCTGTTCTTCTTCGACAATGCCCGCGAAGCTGCATTTGCTGATCCAGACAGCCCCCCAGTCACAGTGGTAGTGCGTGCCAAATTTTCGTCGTGGGCAGTCTCTGGGAGTCTCTGATTATTATCTGCCGAAATAGTAACGGAGTAGGCGTTAGGAGGTGCCCTAGGGTTATCGGAGCGTTCTTGAGCGCGGTTGTTCCTTTCCAGGTCCTCGAGTCTGATGGCGTTCTCGTTGGCTATCTCGTGAGTGACATAGACCTCGGTGATCTTGCGAGAGACCAGAGTATCGTCAACAAGACCGCCGTGAGAGCTGCTGATGTGAAACTTTTTGATCTGTCGGTGATTCTTGTAGATGTCTTGTCCGGCTCGGACGTAGATGAAAACCGTGAAAAAAATGGAAACCCTGCATGGCCGAAGGTTAGAGTGCGTGTCGTCATTCAGGGAGTGTGCGCTGACTTACCAGACAGGTCCATAGAAGGTTGCAATACGGAAGATATCCCACTTTGGACTAATCCAGCACCACAGTGTCGCATTCCCGTACATTTTGCCCTTAGCAGGTGTCTCGATGAAGCAGTACACCAAAGCGATGATGAATGTCAGGCCGTAGCAGCCTAGGAAGTAAAACTTCTCCATTGCCCTCAGCTTCTGGGCGTCGTACTGGCGCTCAAAGATCAAGTAGACATTGATAGCCATCGCCAATACCCAGAACGCGTCCGCCGGCATGAACCTGTGATGGGGAAATCTATTAGCAAGCTGTCAAATATTTGGATGGCACGGCCAACTTACATCTGGATCAGGAACGCCTGCACCTGACAGCCCGCTCCTTTCGGGTTGGAGACATAATCTCGTCCCATCAGCGTTGCAACGTTGGTCGCAAGGTTACCGAAGGTAGCGAAGAAGGCCAAGCGGTTGATAGGTTTCTGAAACCTCTTGGAGAGGCAGAAGGTGAAGATGATGAACATACAGCCGAGCAGGGAGAAAACCGAGCAGATACGTTCAATCATGTTAAAGGTGTCGTGAATGCCAGGGTGCTGTCCGGCCCAGTCGGTGTTGTCGTCGCTCGACATGCTGTTGTCGTTGCTCGACATGGTGGTGGGTGGTGCGCGACGGCGCAAGGGATTTCTGAAGATTCCGAGCGAGTCGTCAAGAAGTTGTCGAATATATCGGCGTTACAGGAATAGCGGTCGCGGGTTGTGATCCGAATACCGGTAATCAACGACGGATTCAGGGAGCGAAGATTATCTTTGGTCCAAGATGAGGCGGGAAAGGAGGGGAAGAAAAAGAAGGTCAAAAAATTATCAGACGAGAAGGAGGGGGAGGGTTCTCCCCGCCAGCCCCGAGGTTGGGGATTGTGCGCCCGTGTGAAGCTCTCGTTCAGTTGCCCTTCACTCGTAACTCAAATCCGTATTCCAGAGGTGGTATCTTTCCAAGGGTCCCAAAACCGTTGGTATTTCAAGGTGGTGTTGGTCGTAGATGTGTATATATATGGTCGTCGTCCGAATCAAGGCCAAGAGGGGGGAGAGAGAGGAGAAGAGCGAAGCGCCTCGTGGAGGATCGAGGATCAACAAGGGTAGCTCGAGGTATTTCTAGGATGACAATGTCTTGGTAGTCTTGGTCCCCTGAGAGGCCTGGAAGGACTGGGAAGGGATCCGGGTTAGACACCAGAAATTTCGGGCAAGGATGTTGACGACTGCGTCGCAAGGTCGAACAAGCTAGTCAAGGTAGTCAAGGTAGACCAGGAAGGAGCAAGGTATTGCCGGTACAGTAAAGTGAGGAAGGTCCCGGCAAAAATAAGCCGCCCGCTGGTTGGTGGGTGGGATCGGTCAAAGCGGTCGGGTTGTACCTGCGTCGCCTTGAACAAATTGGAAGCAAAGATAAACCGCCCTTGTGCTTCATGCGCACAGCATCAACGGCTGCTTCTTCACTTGTTGAAATTGGTGGGTGTTGGGAAAGAGGTGTAAGTTAGGTTGATATGGGACTTGCAAAGAAGATCCCGACTCATCATCATACACCTTCCTTCCTTGGGCGGCAACAGAGGGCTTGTTCTTTTTGAATCTTGTATCCAGATGACAGGCCAAAAGATGATGATGGAAGGCCCGTGAGGTTTCTTCCTAGCGTCTCCATGTGGCAACGAACAAAATCCCATTGTCAGTGAGCCCGCTCGGACCCCGATCTTTTTCAACGAAGATCTGAGAAAAGGATCTCTGCCTCCTCCGCGTGTCAGTTTTGTGTTGTCAGCAGAAGAGTGAGAGGGAGGTGAGAAATGAAGTGTGGGTGATTCTAGGTTGACGCGGGGTATCGACCCGACCCAAACGTTTAACGAACCGGCTCCCAAGCGGGCCATGTTGCAGGGGTCTCAAGTCAAATCTGTTTCAAGAACGGATCGTCGGTTACAAAGTTACGAGAACACCGGGAACATCCCACTTGGGGATAGCTGCACATTTCCCATCTCAGAGAATGACCGAATGCAACATCGGTGATCCCAAATCCCAGTCACTGTAGGGTACTACTGTAGGTATTCCGCTGTGTAGTGTACAATTCCGCGGTCAACAAAATACAGTATACCCATGACAATGGGAGCCCCTTGTCGTCGGAATAAGCACCTAGAGTTAGTAGAGTAGTAGCCTTAGTTGTAGAGCAGCAATTGCTCGTATCAAGCCAAGAGCCCGGGTTTAAGAATCTTAAAAAACGATACCATTGATGCCGCTCATCATTTCACCAGGGAAATTTCGAAACCAGCTTGACACCGACGCAACGACACGACACTACAACGGTTCGAGTCGGCGACTACTTAGCACAGATGAGCTGACGACAGACTGACGTCCTCCAGTTGAGTTTCCGGTCAGATTCTCGGGGTCCAGGAGTCGCCCTAGATACCAGGTCCGCAAAGTCGGCGCCGGTTCCCGCTCTGGCCTTGGAAGCACATGGACCCTCGCCCGGTGCCCCGATTCCGCGGTTCCGGGAGTCCCAAGTTCACCAACATTGTCGACGTGTATTTGCCGTCAACCGTCTGTGTGTGAACGGCGATCATCTTTTCCAATCACCGGAAGCTTCTGCGTCAAATGAAATAAATGCATCGCGGTATAGTGCCCCGCATGGTTTATCTTCCGCGCGCCAGGTTGACGGGCATTGGATCCCCCGGGGTCATCGTGGTTGAAGACAAGACATGCCGTGAGATGCATGCATACCTACCCCCGGAAGCAAGATCATGAGCCGGCGCCGACTACTTTCTCTGAAAATATCGTGACAATCATCTACCCCCAACGTGACACAAGAAAGGGTCCGCGCAGCTGGCGGACGGGAGGTTCGTCGATTGTTCGTTCGCGTTCGTTCGTAGAAAGATCCATCCCACTGACGGCTGCGCGCGGGGCGGTCACTCTCGTCCCAATTCCCGTCGGCCGTGAACATGATCTGTGCCCAGCCTCTCGCCTCTGATGATATCATGCACCCTTCATCTCACGATTGTTCAAGTCTCGGGTGTGTTGGTTGGAGGAAGACTCGTAGGTTTCGCGGCCGCGGGACGAAAGGCCGGCCATCTGTTAAGTCGACGAATGGATCAAAAGGAACAGATTGAGTACATCGTGGCGGTTTGAACCACTCACCACTCAACTGGAAAGAACGACGCAATTTACCGCCGTTTCGGCCGTTTTGCTCCGTTTCCTTCCCCTCATAACCCTGTCCATCGCCTCCACAATTCCACCGTAAAACCCATGCAGAAAGTGGATCATACCCCGGAATTTCCACTTTAACTCTAGCGTCCCATCCACTCCCCACCCACCTCGCTCCGCTGCCCCTGGGCGCTCATCCACCTCCCTCGGCTCCCCGTGCTCCCCCATCTTGCCCCCATCTTGAGTCCATTTTGTAAGGTTCTCCCCGGACCTTTTCATCCACTTCGAACCTCATCAAGGAGCTCAAGCTCGCTCAAGCTGAGGTCAGATCTCCAGAGGACTCCATAGGGATCCAGAGGGTTTACGTATGTGTCCGAGCTGTCGGAGACGTCTTTCGGCATTTATCAACGTCACCATTCCCCTGTTTTGGTAGCGTACCTAGGTCTCGTGCATCATCTCCTTGAATCGAATCTCTTTTGGCGAAATTATCCCGTCAACCTACGGTATCCGAAGGCGACAAAGCTCATACCCTATGCGGCAAACCTCTTTCCCGGAAACCCCTGATGACATACTGTTGGCGACTTGGTGGTGGGCGATTGAATAGAGAGGGCGTCAGTCTCGACATTTGCCATCATTGATGATCACGACATCAACACTCGAGCGCTTGGCAATTCGCATATACGATTCATTGGACCTATGTATTTGGTCTACTTGGAGCTGCTCAGACAAAGTAGCGCTCTTTGATCGGCATCATCAACGCCTCTCGACGACAGCCGGGACGACAGCCGAATGATGAAAAAAACATGGACGCCACGGCGCCGCCATCCCCAGACGCCACTCCCGCGAAGAAGAAAAATAAACTTCCCACGTTTCGCAGCTGGCGATTTCCATCCGACTACAGGGCGCCCATGTTGCTGCTTGAAGTACAGTACAAAACTTGGTGGTTTACATGATCTTCCCCTCCTGTCGAGCGGTAATTGCCGTGTTGACACCTTTCTTTGATCATAAAAGAACCCCAATCACATATGAGCAAAAAAAGCAAGAAAATCCTCCAACTCCATATCATGAGTTCATATGCCAAACCTCCAGACGCCTTTAAAGCCAAGTGGTATTCCCAAATCATCCCAGAAAACATAGAAGTTTGCCTCTTTCCGACCTCCGAGTGATGACCAGCTGTAGGAAGTCATAATTCGTTGCTGCTCAGCGAAAACCGTTGCTCGGATGCTCGCTATTTCTTCAGTCAGAGCGAAGGTGATCCGGCGACTGAGCTCTGCGTGAGTGCTTATCATCCATTGTCGACGCAGAAGCCACCGCAGATCTGGGGCGGGAAGTGTGGCGCTCCATCAGCTCGAATTCCTGCACAGCAACTTCTTCGGTTGCCTGGCCACGGTTCTTCTGTAGCTTGGCCATGATTTTCTTGTAGGCTCTATAAACCCATGGCTTCCGACCGGCGGGATTGATTGTCCAGTATTGCTTGAGATGGTAGTCATGGGGCTCAACTCCGGTGAGTTTCGAGATAATCCAGATCAAGCCGTTCACAACGATGTACGTGAAAAGACCCCTTTTGAGAGCGTGTCAGCTTTGTCAACGGGCGTTTATGGGAACTGGGGCACTTACGCAATGAGGCCATATGCGACACTGTAGCTGAAAGGGATAAATATGATCGTGACAAAGGAGGGAATGGCATCGCCAGCATAATTCCAGTTGATACTGTGAACTTGCCGCATCATCAGGAAACCGATCTACCCCACGCTCGTCAGTAGGATAAAATATCAAGGGAAAGAATGTGTTCTTACCAGGATCAAGGCCGGTCCAGTCGCATATGGCGGGATACCGGCAAAGAAAGGCGCAAAGAACGTCGAGGCCAGGAAGCATAATCCAGTCACAATTGCCGCTATTCCAGTACGGCCACCCGACTGGGCTCCGGCGCCACTTTCGACATAAACCGTGACAGGAGATGATCCCAGAAGGGCTCCCATAGAGATACAGAAAGCGTTGGTGCAATACGCGATGGTGGAGCCGGGGAAGTCGGGGTCAAGCCCCTGGAGTCTGTAGGTGTACCTCGCCAATCCCTGAAGCGTTGCGGTGCAGTCAATCATGTCAACGTAGAGCATGGTTAGGAGAGCAACGATGAAGTTGCCTTGATGCTGACGGAAGTCAAATCGCAGCTGAAACATGTCGAACCCCGTCTTGCGCACTCCGACCATGCTGGAGAAGTAATCCCATTTGTTCTGACCAGCAGAATCATAAGGGAAAAAGGTCACGGATGTCGAGCGCCTGAATTGTGCGAAGGTCAGTCTCTGATCTTGTTTTGGTGGAGCTGGAAGCGCTTACGGGATGGACATAAGAGTGACGAAGAGTACACCTATGCCAATGGAGTATTTGTTATTGAAGCCCATCAGGACAGTTGGCAAGATACCCCCTCCAAGGATGCCGAGCCATAACTATTGCTTGTCAGAAAGTTGAAGAAACTCAAGAAGACGGATTATATTACCTTGGGGCTCGCGATGGCGCTCACACTAGAACAATGGCCGTGCTCGTCGGGATTGGAACAACCAGCAAGCCCGATGGGCACGACGTTTCCACTGGTAATGATACCAAGTCCAGTATTGTTCGCCAGGCCAGTCAAGGCAAGGAACAAACCAATACCACAGACGCCCGCGACCTTCATAGTGCTCGGAATAATTCTGACGAGCCAGTGACGAAGGCCGGTCAAGGCAAGGATGATGAAGATCCAGCCCTCGAGAAACACGGCCGTGAGAGCAGAACGCCAGGGTAGTAAACCGGTTCCTCTGATACCGATGACCTGATACGCGAAGTAGGAGTTGAGACCCATGCCAGGTCTGTTCTATTGTTAGCGATCTTGGACCATGTGATATGACATTGTTCACAACTTACGCCAGAGCCACGGGCATATTGGTCATCAAGCCAAAAAGGATGCAAGACATGGCTGAAACGGCGGCGGTGACTGTGACCATATCGCGACGAAGTTCTGAATATCTGTCAATAATACAAGCCCGAGAGAAGAGTAAATCCGGCTTCCTACTGACCTTCGATGCAGTTTTGGTAATCCTGGGCACAGTTGGGCTTGCCCATATCCTCTCCCAGGCAGCTACACTCATAACCCGAGGAGGCAATCACAGCCGGCTATGTTCGAGTTGTTCGTTAGACACGTCTTCCTAAACATGGGCGAGAGGGCACGTACATTAGCAGCCAAAACGTATAGCATGGTGGAAAAGGTGATCAGTCCGGCGCGGATTTCAGTGCAGAAGTTCGCATCTCTGATCTCCTCAGCCTAAAGGTGATCAGGTGACCGGGTCAGTTTATGTTCATGAAACTGGACTACAGACGTCGAGGAATACTAACATGGCCTGATCCGCGCAGGCGAAAGAAGCGACCGATGTAGGTGCCGCTAACCTTGCGGTTGACGAAATCAACCCCGCCATTGATCGCTTCGGTTGCGTAGGCAACGCCGCGGCGAAAAATAGAGCGGTGAGGGGTCTCATGGATCTCATCAGGATTGTCCGAGAGGCGGACGCCGGTCGTGCCCGCCATTTCTCTGAGGGCGTCTTGGACTCTGCGGTCCACTGGACAGGCAGGGTTAGTCGTGGTTGTTTGAAGGGATTCTGAAGTATCGATTTGCAATACTTCACGGCGTCGCGCCGGTAAAGGAAGGGAGTATGGAGATGGAGATGATGAAGGAGAAGGACCGTGACACTTGAGGCAGTCTTGAGCTGTGCCACCAAAGAAAAGATGTGGACAGCGAAAGGAAGTGGAGGGTTGCAGTGCCTTTGAGGGAAAGCAAAGAGAAGGAGTGGACTCGGCAACCGACGCGCTCTGAAAACTGCGGGTGGGTTGGGAGACGCGTTTCGTAACGTTCCGAGGAAAGAGCAGCTGCGAAGTACCGTGTGGGTACTTCCTTCTGCCTTTCCGGCTTCGGAAAAACAATGCTGATGAGTGTCCGATATCTGTGGCGGGAGCCCAAGACTTCTTGCGCATCTCAAGATAAAGGACTTGAAGGAAAAGGAAATATCCTACTGTTGTGTGTCTGTTGGCACTTGGCAACAAACAGTTGTTATTACTCCGTTGAAGGTCGATGGTTTATTGATCTTGGGATGAGTGTGAGATGATGTTGATGGTAAAATCGTTGAAAGGTGGCAGTCGGAAAAGAAGTTGCTCAAGTAGAGGTAGGTGAGATAAACGCGGCCACGTCAACCAACCAGAACTACTCACAGATTTGTTGCCTTCGTGAGGAAGGAGCGACGTAGGTGTGAGCAGATAGCAAAGAATCGTATGCACGTGAGCCCTAAGCTGAAACACATCAAGTCAAACAGCCCGGTTCTGGTACAAAGTTGATGATTGGCATCTGTTATTCCAGTAAGGTAGAATGTACCGGCATCTTGACATGTTTTTATATCAGTCATGATCCGTGAGGGGAGAAGCTGTTGTTATTACCCTGTGACAGTTTTCAGTACTTGAATTCAACTTTTGTGTAGTGATTCACACAGTACTCTTCATCAGATGGGGTTGACGAAAAATTGTCCTGGGTGATGCCCTTCACTTAGCGACACTCTAGAATATAAAGCATCAAAATTTCACAAGATTCAACAAAGACTCGTCTTTCCCTAGTTATCCTTGATACAGAAAAGTCAGTGATGCTGTGTGAGGTCGCAATCCGGCCGCTTGGGATATGTCTCTGAACCCTCACCCTCATGTCTCACGAGCGACTGACATACAGCCTCACTTTGACCTCGAGGCTCAAAGCTCCCGAGCATGTATACTTGCCGACATGGGCCTTCAGGTTTTTGGCTGAAAATGCTGTTCAAGGGCTATAGGTCCTAAGGATTCCGCTGGCTTTTCTCTGCCATCTAGGTCAAAGTTTAGCTGTAACTTTGACACATGTAAATTTTCCAAAATTTCATCAACTGCCACTCTGTGGTATCCCTGAGCCACAGCGTCACAGCAAATACTCCAAAAGTTCATTACGCAATCGGTGCAAGTGACCTTCGAATGTTTCGGAATCGCGTCAGTTCGGCCGCTGCCATGGATGACTGCGAGTTTCTGTCTTTCACTGGCCAATCTTTGGATCGGTAAATGGCGAGTATTGAGGATGTCAACGAAGAACTGGCGCAAAGGTTGATGTGAGACATACATATATCTCCTGTGTGAGATACGTGGGCAATTCATCGGTACCTACTGGATCACGAACACCTTAATACCCAAAGCCTGGACCAGTACGAGGGATAAACGAAATGCGAAGATCTTGCAAGTTGGCTCGGTTCTTCGTGGAAGGGGCGAACGGCTTGGGAAGTGTACATCGGCTGCCTGACCTGAGCGCATCTGGATGACGGAATCCGAATTCTTTCATGGAAAATAGTTCGAGGTGCAAAGAGAAGCAATGAGATTATTCGCAAATTGCGGGCATGATGTGACCGAAGCTAAGGGTGCCCGACAAGCTCAACGACTTTTATAGATCCGGAAGGAAGATGAGGTGTTGACCAAGCTCGAGTCAAGGTCTCGACGTTGGGAATTGTTCGGTACGTACCGGTTACTGTGGGGCTGCCATTTGTGATCCCTAGGGCACCCAGCAATTCATCTTGGCACTCAGGCACGGGTGGGTCATCTGCTTACATAATGCCCGCCTGCCCAAACTGCAACGTTTCCATCGTCAACTTCCTTCAAGCAACTGAAGGAAGCATGAAGATAAACAGTCCAAATTTAACAAGACTCCAAGCATCTGGTGCGCGAGAATGCACGATTATTGTAATTGCTTATTTTTATCTTACCTCACCGGCTGGATGCAATATTGTGGGAGGTCTGTTTCTGTTGATGGACCTCCCCTCGTCTTCTCAACCACAACGTACGGGAGGCAAAGGGGAGAACAAGAGATGTCTCACTCTTTTTTGTGTTGATTCCTAAAGATGGGATACGATGTTTCAAAGATTGCGAATATGTCGAGACAATCACCTAACCGATGCTTGCTTGCCCTTTAACCCCAAGTTGCTGCGACAAAGATGTTGGACCATTACTTAATCAACATCTCCAACCAAACCACCACTTGAGCGAAAGAGTCGAAAACCTGCCTCTGGAGCCTGAAGCTCACGCGATACTACTAGTAAGCAGCTCGAAAGTCACACTCTTAAACTGTCAGGTCGAGACATGGTCATGAGGTGCCGGACTCAAACTTCCGCCGGAGTTCCCCGGTCTTTCTGGCCAAGAAGATCAGATGAGTCGCTCCTTCCATCTTCTCCCGGAATCATTGATCCGAAGACAGACTTTCTATCCGACGGGACCGAGCCAAGTGCAAATAACCTAGGTACCGCATCTAGAACTCCTTGGCCGTTATCTTATCATTCTGCCCTAATTCCTTGCACCAGTTCAGCATTTCTCAGAGATCGTGACATTCAAATCCTCTTCCCGACACCCACGCACTTCATGCCACCGCTTGTTATAACGACTCTGACTAAATAAACATAACACATACCATTTTTGAATTATGCTACAGACTATTTGAAATCCTTACCTTTTCCCCCATATGTGAACTTGGTAGCGCACGAGAACATCATCTCTTCTTCATCCTTCAGTGATACACGGACCCGGGAGCGTTTGCGCAAAAGACCTCGTCTGATTTTGTTGCGCAATTCCCTTGAAGTCATCTGCCCCACTCTTACATCCTCCCAATCGCGAACCTCCGACCGCAAGCCCTCAAAGGCAGATCCTGAGATCCAGCCGAGCTTCATCGGCGAGTACTTCTCTCACCGTCTCAATCAACGACCCGAAGAACGACAGCGCCAGAGCACAAGGCCACAGAACCAAAGCTCTCACATTACTAGGTCGATGGCGGACGCCATTTACAGGTTTCTGCAACACATCTGAGATCATTCTCACCTTGGAAGCCGTAAATTCACCTTCGCCTCACCTTGCGTTTCAAGATGTTCGGAGTCGCCTGGGATGAGCAAGTACAGCAGCGCCTTGCTGAAGAGACGCGTCTTGCTGAGGAACAACAGAAGAAGAAGGAACTTGAACTTGGAAGCCAAGATGGCAGGAGTGTGATTGGATCGGCCATTACACGACGTTCCTCCTCCACAGCGGACAAGTCTGGTGCCACGAGTAACTCAAAGGGTAGCGCTGTATCGAGGCTTAAGAGGGCCTTCCTAGGCACACGTCTGTCCGACAAATCTGACGACAAGCTACGGCCAAGTTCTTACTACGCCCCCTCCTCGAGGCTGTCCTCCATCTTTGCCGAGAACAACTACATCACTTCCGGCAACTCAGACCAACTGGTTAGTACTGATGTCAACCGCACTGACGAGCGTGATGAGCTATCAAAGAAGAATGTCGTGGAAGATCAAAGTGATGAGCTATCAAAAGAGGATACCGTGGAAGACCAACCGACAAAGCCCGCACTGCCAAAGGAAGGCCAAGAAAACACCGCACTGGAAAAACTCGAGGGCTTGAAGACGCCCCCACCCAAGCCGCCTACTTTTGTCATCCTCACGACTCCTTCAACACCGGAGGATGCTGACAGTCACACTTCCAATGATGACCCGCCGGATACAACACTTATCCAGTGGCTGGGTGAAGACTCGTATATAACGAGGACAACCACCGTCACATACGAGCCTCGAGGGGACGCTGACGTGAATGATCAGGTAATCGAAACCACCATTTCAGTCGATCCCTCGCCCTTTTCCACGGCCAAGGGCTCAAAACTACGACCTTCGCCCCCCATTGTACGTCCTCCGGCACCAGCTTCGGGTGACGCGGTTCCATCATTCTCATCTCTTGTCGACAACTGGTTTACCGCACTTCAGGGCCCCAGTAAAGCCGTCTCGCCGAGTCTTCCAAGCGCGAAAAACAACAACACATCCGGCCCAAGCCGCGTCATCAGTTCGGCCGAAGCTCACGCTCCGACCTCAACCCAGGGCTTCCTTCCTGCTCCCAAGACCCCGGGTCTTCCCCAAAAATCAACCAAGCTCAGAGCAACCAACCCGGATGCCTGGAAACCACCCGATGATTGGGGATGTCAATCAACCGCGGAGTTGTTTCCAGAGACCAATGAGAAGCATGACAACCTCGAAGTTCCGAAGCACGAAAACAAGAACAAGAATCTAGCAAGAATAAAGAAGGACGTCGAGGCTATGGCCATTTCCAGCCCAGAGAAGGTTTTATCTCGCCTGGCGCAAGGATGGGGCGAGCCGTCTGACATCTCGTTACATCTTCAAGAGGAGCAAGATAGAAAGCGCTTGATGCTTTCGGTACTCTACGACATGTGCGGATGTATTGCGGCTGCGGTGGGCACGGCGAACCAACCGGATCAGAGCGCTCTCCGCGCTGCTGGACAAAAAATCCTCGCGTTATTCGAGTCTGAAGGTAAAGCTCCTTTGATCCTTAACGCTTGCTGTTCTCTGCTAACCGTCTCAGCGACTGCGTCCTACCTAGCTGCGACCTACTCAGACGCCGCGATCACCCACCTCTCGCTCTCTCCGATACCACACGACCTATTCCCAAACGTACAGCCTCTGTTTGCGCCACCCAACAAGGCGTCCATCTCCTTCGCAGCAGACTCCTTCAACACAGTCTACTGCCTCTCACTGCCGTCACTGGTACCGGCCCACGAGATCCTCGAAGTTCTCAAGCAAATCCGCCGCTGCCTTGCTCCGAACGGCACTTTGCAGCTAGTGCTGCTTGACCCCTTCCCAGTGGCAAGGAGACTCGGCCCTCGGACAAGAAAGTGGTTTGAGAAGCACATCCTCAAAAACCTGCAGTCACAGTCGCGCTGTGTTAGACCGAGTGCGGTCTTCCCCGGGTTCTTGGAGGAAGCGCAGCTCCGCGTCCGTGAGGAAACATGCATCAAGACGAAGTTCTTGGTCATACCACCGGATCCCACAGATGTGTTCACTGAGGATCAGGAGCGCATTCAGGAGGAGCTCCGAAGCATCGTTGGCAGAATGCTCTGGCAGGAGGTCTGGGGCAAGATGGTGACTGGTGACGATAACTGGTGGGATGATCCCGAGTGTGTGGAGGAGTGTTCCAGGCTTGGAACGTTCTTTGAGTTTAGTCGTATTGAGGCTGTCAAGCTCAGCGACGCCGAGACTCTGGGCGGCTTCAGCGTTGGTTGCTGATGTTGAGGTTGGGAATTACTCGAGTTCGCAACGCGAACAACCATTTCGAACCCACTTGCAGGGTTTTGGGACAGTTACCTGGGCACATCGAGATCTTTTTATGCATTCATTGTCCGTTATTCTGGTAACTCAGACCAGCGTCTTTCTCTTTTCATGTTTACTGTATACGTGCTTTCATCTTGCTTTCACGAATGTCTTGATACCATGGTAGGCAGGTTATGGGTAGGTGTTTGGGATGGATGTACCGGTTGGTGAATATGAGAGAAATAAGGTACAGATGGATCTTGTTGGTTGCTATGGAAGCAAACTGGATTGAAGATGTTGCTTTCTCACGATGTTTTGGGAGGGCTTGATGCCCAACTACGTATGAGAGGAGATCACAACGAGAACAATTCATGATGTTTGTAGGAGTAGCTTGTAGGGTACCTGTACATAACGAAACCATATTGAATAACGCAGTTTAATCAACCATCGTCTCCTGTTCAGCGACGTCCCCGTTTACCTCTCTCTCCATAGCACAATCGTCGATGTTTGATGTTTCGAATCCCTAACAGGGCCGGACTGGACACTCAATCTTCAACACCGCTCGCCTTGGCCGTTTTACCCATACACTGCGGCACGTGATAATTCGACATATCGGAAAATTCGAAAACTGATATTCTAGTAATACTCATGTCTGCATTGACCAAAAACACTTGTTGATTCCAGAAACACTCATCATAAGCGCGAAAGTTGATTTCATCGGCTCAAGGGTTAGGGTTCACCCTCCCCCCCACCACATTTCGTCTACTTGTATGGTCCATGCAAGAGGCACTTTCATCATTTTTATTTGAGATGGAAGGGAGAAGCACCTCTAGTTTAGTGTGTAGTCTATGTGGGAAGGGAAGGTCTGAACAAAGTTAAAGCGGGCTCGGGAAAGGCCTCGCAGTGTAGAGACTGTATGTTCAGAAGTCTCGTCAAAATGTTGAGATAATCACATCTATCGGTATAAATGAATAGATGCACGGGCAGCACGTTGTCTTTGGGAGTATGCAACTTAATTGACTGGCAGGATTGACTGGCATGTAGCCTTCGCCTTACCTCCTTTCTAGCAAGCAGCCCGAAAGCAACCTTCTAAATCTAGCCTACCGGCAAAGTCGCCATCCCTGAAGCGCCCCATGTTGACCTGTTGTGCCAGCCACGGTTCTCCTTCTTTTATACAGCGCCAAAGTAATCCATCCACGGACTACCTTAAGCACTACTTGTCATGCCGAGAAGATAACCGAATAGATGGATGGGCAAGACTGCCAAATGACCTGTCTTCAAGACGTAACTGATTCGTGGCATACGGGCGTGGTGTGTGGTGGGTGGTCGTAATGAAGAGCCATAGGAAATCCGGTCGTCTCGCGGTCTGTTATGTTGACATTGCTGGACATTGCTGGGGGAGGCAGAGGCGGGGAGGACACGGGCGCCTAGAACTAGGGTTCGGTCGAGACCTCTTCATTTCGCTCGCCCTTAACCTCAAGGATTGACTCAAAGGGGTCATGGGTCATGAAACAGGTTGGTTGTTATGATCAGCCGTATCTATACCGAAGAAACCAACCCAACCCTTCTTCTTCCTTCCACTCTTTCCACTGCTGCCAAGGGTATCTTGTTGATAAACGCTTTTCCTTTTCCTCTCCCTCTTCAGGTAGTTGTTGTAATTGTCCAGTGCCAGTGCTTTCCCTTCTTCTTTCTGATGGCATGTTTTCCCCTTCTCTATCTCGCATGTCGTGCCTTCTTGATGATCCCGTATTATCCCCCAACGCCAGTTGTTGTAAATGCATGGTTATGTCGGTGTGGTGTGGTAGTTCGTGGTTTGGGAAGTGATGATTTAGGAAAAATCCATCTCGACCTCCTTGGTGGCGGGGGTCTCTTCGGAGGTCTCTTCGGTGGCGGTAGTCTTCTTGGTCTTGCCTGAGGATTGCAAACTTGTCAGCTCGAGTCCTTACAAAACAACTTTTTCTCTGCGCTTCTTCCCTCTCCTTCTCCTTCTCCTTCTTTACGTCCGCTTATCCGCTTTGCTGACCCCCTTCCACTCCCCTCTCCCTCTCCCTCCCTCCCGAAGCAAGAAACACAAAGAAAAAAAAATTCAGCAGCAGTTACTCACCAATACCCATCATCTCCTCCACCTTCTCCACCTCCATCTTGCTCAGTCCCTCGCGTTCCATCTTGCGCCTGATGCCATACCCGAGCTTCTTCTCCAGCTTGCGCTGGGCCTTCTTGCCCAAGGCTTTGCGAGGTCCGCTGGTAGGAAGCAGACCAGCGCGGGCGCCGCGCGCGATGTCGTCCGAGGTATGGATCTTCCCCAGCTTGCCTCGGGCCGACTCGCGCTGGCGCTGCTTGCGCAGGGCGGAGGCGCGGGCGATGAGGCGGTTCTTCGAGGGGCCGTTGGGGTTCTTGACGGAGGGCATTTTGGCGGCGGTTTGGGAGGTGGGGTGGGTTGTCGAGAAGAAGGGGATGGGGATGGGTGGGAAGAGAGATCGAGGTGTTGTTGAGAAAGTCAATGGGTGGGAGATGGGACGAGGACAGGAGGTTGGAGATAAGATTTGGATGGCAGATCTGGACGTTCAGTGGAGGTGGAGGCGACCGAAGGACAGAAACAAAAATTTTGTGGGGATCGTTGGAGCCAGTGTGACGTTGATTGCATGGCTTGGCGCTCTAGGGGACTTATAAGTGGGGCGCCAATGCGACTCCTGAAGAGCGCTGAAAGACAGCGGCAGCAGCGCTGGAATGTGATGCTAAACTTCCCCTGAGTGGAAGTAAACAATCATGTCGTGATGGCTTCATTTTTCTGACGCGTGGAAAGACTATTGATTAGATTATGACGATATGACAACTATATGGAGTGGTGACCAGCACCTGTCCTGTCTCGCGAAAACTCAAAGCGGTATACAAAAAGCAGAAAACAGACAACCTCTCCAACTGCTCAACCCAAAAATCCTCCTATCATTGATCCCAAGATCTTCCTTTCTATGTTCGTCAACATCGTATCTCATCAAGATTAGAAACCATCGTAAGCAACATCAAGAACAAGAAAAAGAAGAAAACCCAACGAAAAAATAGACAACAAAAAGCAAACAACCTCCACCCCAATCAAATCAAAATCGACACCGCCGTATTCCCCGGATCCAGCACCATATACGGCAAACTCCCCTTCTCCATCGCCCTACTATTCTCCCACACCGTCGTCTGCGTCTCCCTCAACCTCGCATACAATCTCTCACTAGCCTCAGCAACCATCTTCTCCCTCCTCCCCTTCTTCGTCTTATAAACGCGCCACATACTCGCCGCATAATTCAACAGACTTCGATCCTGCGGGGTTCTGAAGCTTAGCAACCACGGTACCTGCGCCGATAAAAGCCATTGGCGCTGGCGGTTGATGGGGAGGGAAGCGACGAGGTCGTGTTCTCTGAATTGTTGCAGAACAGAAAGGGAGGTGGGCGGAGCGGTGCAGAGCATAGGCGGTTTGGCGATCACAAACGCTTGGTAGAAGTTCTGTAGGTAGTTGACGGCCGAGTGGAAGGAGGTGGCGGTGTGGATGCACATTGTTATTGCGTCTGTTAGGGAGTTGAGGTCTTTGATCTCGGGGAAGGAGGACATGTGCGCGCCTCCTTGGCGCATTTCGGTGCACCAGAACTGGATGTATCGATCCTGGGCAACGGATTCGTCAGAGGGATAAGAGAGGGCGAGCATCTCGGCGACGTAGGACCGTAACACGGTCCAGAGGACGAGGACGTCCTTGGCGTAGGCGTAGTTCCTGTATCTGGTGGAGGAGGACAAGCCCTCGGCTGTATTCGGGAAACCGCGACGTGCCAGGTCGTTGGGGACGTAATGCGCTACAAAGTCGTAAGTGTCATAGGCGTGGCGGATAAAGCTGTGGCATTGCTCGGGCGAGATGCCGACGATGTCGACGATGACTTGCGGGACGAGCGTGGCGCGGGCCGCGGCGTTGACGGAAAGCGTCTTGTACCAGTGCGGCGAGAGGAGGCGGTAGACGGGGTGTTCCATGGGTAAGGACCGGTTGGTGCCAACGATGATGGCTTCCTCGACCAGGTGGGCAAGCGTGAGGTGGACGGTCAGCTCGTGCCGTATCCAGTCGGTCACTTGGGCGCACGTCTTGGCGTAGCGCCAGGGCCAGTCGGTCTTTTCGGTCCGGGTCGAGTCCCGAGGGGTTAGGCGCTTGTTGAAGAGCGTGACGGATTGCTCCATGGTTCCGCGGTAATCGATGCAGATGGCGACCGGGTGGAGCTTGCCGTCGTCGTGCAGCTGGAAGAGGCTGACGGCGCCGACGCACCAGTTGTCGTCGCTGCCGGGCTGCTTGTGGTGGAGGACGGCGGACGGGTCGGAGACGCCGACAGCGCTGCGGAAGTAACTCGCGTCTTGGACAAAGAGAGATGCTGGGTCCGCGGCCTCCAGGGCTGAGATCCATTCGTTGTAGCCACCGATTCTCGCCGCTGTCAAGAACTCGCCGATCCATTGCTTCCCGGCTTGCGTGATGGTCGTGGGGTTGGTACCGGTGAACTGCTGTTCAGCGAAGCGGCGGTCGCTGTACCAGTCGTCCAAAAGGCCAATGTTGCCGCCGCTGGCAATATCGGTGCCTATCTTGCGATGAAATCTGTTATAGTCCTCGACGTCCTGGATGGTGATGCCCTTCTCCGGTTCGCCTCCATACGCCGCAGCGCGAGCCTTTTCCAGCAACCACTGCTTCGTCCGTCCAAGAAATCCATCTTCATCCGGGATAAGTTTCTGCAAGATGACTGCTGTTTCGAGCAGACCGGCAGTGTTGAAGACGCCAAAGACCGTGTGGTTCTGATCCACAGGGATATGCTGGAGATGGGGTGGGAACTCGGCAGGAGTTCCATCGGCGTTGTTGGGATATGGCGTGAACTGGTAGATATTCCTTTGCTGCTCAAGTGAGACGTATCTAGGAAAAGTGGGTTCAATACCAAGAACATCAAAGAGGGAGTTGAACCTAGAAGTGGAAGTCAGTCAACATTCTTTTTTCTTGGCAGACGGTGTTCACCGCCTCATCGCTGTGACCATCACCAGCAACATCAACTCACGTCTGCTCAACACGTTCATATGCCTGCGTCAAGGCAAGCTGAGTACCCAGATATGTTCCTTCACGGATATTCCCTTCTGGCTCCTTGATGTTCTTGGGGTCATTGGGATCGACCTCAGGATACAGCTTGAGATCCAGCAGCTCACTGTGAAAGATGCCAGGATCAAACGATGGCAACGGGCAGTCGCCAATGATCTCAGGCACAATCTGTTTTAGGAAGTCCTTCTTTGCTGGATGCTTCAGGATGGTTTTCTTGTCTGGTCGGGACGCTGCCTGTGTTGCTGTGGGGACAGGCAGAGGCAGATCAGGAACCGGATGCTGATGAATAAGTTTCTTCACAAAGGCGATGGCTCGGCGAGCCAGTGATCGTTTCGGGCGGGATACCGCCATTTTGCATCGAGCTTCCTCAGGGGCCTCTTATCTGGCGTGCAATGGGTGAGGGCATACAGATCCAGCTGTTGCCGTGGTGGTATAAAGTTGGAAATGTTGAAAAGAACATTTTGTCGACGCGGTGGACCACAATTCGGACTTGGGCTACCTGATTAAGGTTGGGCATGGTCTTGGAAGATGACGTTAATGCGGACACCGCCCATTTGCCATTTGTTGTGGTTTCCGAATAAAACATCAAAAGACGAGGTTGGGAACTTGAGATTGCGGAGTACCCAATGCCAGGTACCGGTCGCTCGGCCAGCCATGTGGATGAGAGGCTGCCAACACAGCATGGTCTACATGCATGAAGCATGAACTGCGTGATTTTGGGTCGCCGGTGCCAATGAGCGTCCATCAAACTACCGCTTTTTCTCAGTCGATTTGGATACCCTCAAAACAGGTATAGCGCCGGGTATATCTGGACCCAACAGGGGATTCAACCAATCTGTTAGTGAGTTAATGCGGGTCACGATTGATCGCACACGTTCAAATACCCACTCTGGGCGGGTCTTACTTGCGATCGGCTTGGAAAAGTGGGCATTACTATACTGAAGCGGGCTAGAAGGTATCCAAATCGACTGAGAAAAAGCGGTAGCCCATCTGGGTGGAACCATCGTTTGAGGCGCAGAATTTGGGAACTCGGCTAAAATCTGGTGTTTGTTTTGGAAGCCTCAAAGAAGCAAAAGAAGTTTTCTGTTCGTCGCTGTGGGCGGACTTGGCACGGGTTGAAATTGTTCCAGATTTTGAGTGCATTCCCAAGTTTGGTACTGTAGGGCTGGGGTAAAATCGACCGTGGACTTGTCTTGGCCAACCACGTGTAATTGAACCAGTTCCAATGGCTTGCGCCACGATATCATGGCTGATCGGGCATCGCCGTGCCTCACTTTCAAGTCATTGGCCAAATCATGTTGTTAGGCGTTTCATATGGTAGTCCGTTGATGGTGTTGACATTTGTTTACTTTGGGGATTTGCTGGTAGGACAAGAAAGCCTTACCAACCTTGAAGGTTCAATGACAGGAAAATGCTGTTAGTACTTCGGCAGTAACAGTTTTGGTAGAGCATACTCACGCTGAAAGTTAGCGATGATGTACCCTGAGTCTTTAGCCAATGACCTTCCTCCCGGCCTGTTTCTCGTGCGGCTGACTGACCGACCACGTCGATGCCAGCTCCCATCAGGATGCGCTGCGCCATCTTGACCAGCTCATATCTCCAAATCGACTTTGTCCATTCTATCTCCAACATGAAGTTGTGACTTCAACCTGACAAAATCAGTACTGACCCGCCAAATTTTCCCGTTTGCGATCTCTACCCCCTGTGATCTGCCGACTACCCGACCTTCCCAGACTCGCTGTTCAACCTGATTATCACGAACGACGCACAATGGACGATGCCTCAGGTTTACATCAAGGGGTTGATAGCGAGCTAGTTATATTGCCTGCAGATGATTTCATCGGTCTGAAAGATGCCATCGGTCTCTCTGGTAGAAGCAGACTAGTACTTTGTTGCTGTAAACCACCTAAGGCGAAGCCAGAGACCGACCGCAGGCATCCACGATACCGGAGAAGAGAAAGAGGTGCCATCAGGTGGTTTACGACGAAGGAAAAAAAGGATACACTTCATTCGGCATTATCTGACACCAATCAACCATACTGCGACGAATGCATGAGCATCGACTTTAACGACCTTGACAACGGAGGAAGGAGGATTACCTTGGCCAACATCGATACGTGTCCTATGTGTGCATTTTTCCATGCTTTTATCGTTCGCCGAGGTTTCACACTCTCAGAGGAAAACAAATTCACGTTGCTCGAAGACCAGTTCAACGGTTGGAATGAGCGTCGTTGGAATATTGATGTAGTCCACCCTCGGTATAGTCCGGCTTATGATGCTCCTTCTGCTTCTATTCAGCCTACCCAATTTAGACGCCCGGGGCCTTTCGGCCTAGACGAGATCTATGAAAAGAAGAGGGTATACCCACGCTTGGAAGACTATAGTTTCATTGCGGACTGGCTTGACGGGTGTGCCAAGTTCCACGGAAACGATTGCTTCGACAGCCTATCAAGCCTCGATCTCATTCCAGGGCTTCAGTTCATCGACTGTATCACCCGACGGATCATACCTGCCTCTGAGGCTGTTGACAAAGTGTACGTGACACTAAGCTATGTATGGGGGGCATCTTCAGACAGCACAAACGAGGAGGTCGAAGAGACTGGTTCGGTTTTATCGCTCCCCATTCATCTACCCAAGGTCGTCGAGGATTCCATGAGAGTGGTAAAAGAACTGGGATTCAGGTACCTGTGGGTGGACAGATATTGTATCCCACAAACCAACAAGCAAGCAAAGCACATCCTGATTCAGCTCATGGGCGCGATTTACGCCCGCTCGACAATAACTATAATTGCGGCAGCTGGAGAGGACGCGGAGTACGGGCTACCGGGCGTCGGCTTGAAAGAACGCATTCCACAACCGTGGGTCAAGCATAGTGTTGATTGCCCGCAATCGCTAATGGTGCATCACCCGCCCGGCAATGATATCAAAGCCTCGTCGTGGAGCACTCGAGGTTGGACATACCAGGAAGCCCTGCTTTCCAAGCGGCGACTTGTCTTTACCGACAACCAAGTGTTCTTCCAATGTCAGTCTATGACTTGTGAAGAAAGTCAGGCTCCATGCGCTCCATCAAGGCACAGGCGGATTGTACCTTCTCGGGACAAGGTGTTTCCAATGCCTGCGGAATTCAAGTCTGCGAGAACCGTCTGGGAAAGAATCAACGAGTTTCTGAAACGCAATCTCTCGTTCGACCGTGATGCTTTGGATGCCATTAGTGGTATCCTCAACATGTATCGGACTGAGAGTAGCCAAGACGGTGGTGTTGCCTTTTTGTGTGGCATGCCTTTGTTTTCCCGGGCGAGAACAAGACTTGGTGGGAGGAAAATAAACCAGGAGCGTAAGAGCTTCTGCGAAACGAGCGTTCTCGCCCGAGGTCTCTTATGGAGAGGAGAGTGGGACGACAAACCCGTCCATACGCCAAAAACTGAATTCTCGTCGAAAAGATTAGAACGACCACGGAGGAGCGAGTTCCCAAGCTGGACATGGGTTGGGTGGAAGAAAACTTCTCAGTATGCGCTGAAAGTGAGGAGCGCGGCATTCAGTAACTTTGATTTTGCGAAATGCGCTATCCGGGCAGTGTATGAGGACCGCCAGAGGGACCTGGACTGGGAGAAAGATGCGGAACAAATTCTTGAGAATTCAGCCCTTGGCCTGAACCCGAGATTTCTGGATATTAAGGGAGCATGTTTCGACGTTAGGGTTGCATGGGTTGAGAGAGGTTCGCCTTGTTGGGTGTATACTGAGCCGCTGCCCTACTTTTTAAGTCGGTGGTCTATTCGAAGCATCCCACCGAATACTTTAGAAGAGGGCGTGGGGAAAGTACACAAACTTGTCGCGCTGCGCCTTGCAAAGGACGTATTTAAGTCCGGGTCCTTGGACAAGACGTATTCGGGGTTCCTCTTACTTAAGCCAGTTGAGTACAGCGCTGGAAGATGGGTATATGAGCGCGTAGCATCTACTTGGGACGTTTTGGACGCTGATCCACGGTGGGCCGCAGCGGATTTATCGCGAGAATTTGAGGCCGGGCTCGAGGAGCGAGAGTTGCGACTGCGTTGACGAGGGTGAATTGAGGTCTTAGTCATAAGCTCCAAGAGAGACAGAATGGAGGAGGTGATGTAAGCTTCCAGATCGAAGAAGGAATGGTGAGAATGGTGAGAAGATGAAGTCAAGTTTGGTTTTGTTCCACGTGCTCTCGCGATATCTCAGTTCGCTACAAGTTCAATGCCGAATGACGTGACAACGGTCCCACTGTGGAGCGCTATGAGCACCCTACACAGTACCTCTAGCGGCCAGCGATAAGCTCCACTGCAACGTCCAGGGTCGAGTGCTGATAAGGAAACAGCCGACGGCACTAACACCAACTAACACTAGCTCGACAGGTGCCAACGAACACCACATCTCAACCCCTCATCTCTTCTGGTTCTCTGCTCGTTTTCAGCTTCTGTTTTTTTTTTTTTTTTTTACTCTCTCACTCATCCATAGCTGCTTCACTTTCCTGAATAGAAGCTTGGTTTCCAGGAACTCGCAAGTTCCACCGGCGCAGGCGCCTACCTCATTGCACTTATTTGTTTTTTTTCCCGTGATCTTTACTTGCTGATAGAGCGCCGCTATCACGATGAGCGACAGCGACACGCAACCTTTGTTGCGCATCCTCACTGCCATAACCTTCATTCCCTCTCTCCCACTCTGTATCACTCATGGCGTTCTCTCACAAAACCCCATACCGGCCGTTGGCCTCGCTCCCATGGCCCTCTCGGCTGGCTACTCGGTGTTGCTCTTGACCTATCGCCGCCGCAGCAAGCGCAACCAAAACAACCGTCGGAGTATCGGACATGCTGAGGAAGACAATGATCTCGAGTCCGTCAGGAATGAAGACGAGGCTGGAATCAGCTCGAGGGAACCACTCATCGAAGGAGGAGCGGAAGAGCCGGGATATGCGGCATCGGAAAGGTCCCAAGCAGAGCAGACACCCGCCTGGGAGGAGGAGGCGGAGGAGAAGAAGACTCCTCTTTACGCTCACACCATCTTCATCTTCTTCGTCGACAGCATTTTGGCTGCAAGCGTCATGGTCGTTCTCGTCTTCACGTGGATCAACACCCAAAAGGGCCGGACGGGGATCACCAACCCCGTCTTGGGCGGCAAGCTGGCCATGTTGGCTGCTTACGCTACCATTCCTTTGTTGGCAAACTTGTAAGTTGGCCCCGACCTCAATTCTTATCCTCGTACCGTTTGTCTGAACACACAAAACTAACATTCCCCCTCTCCCCTCTGAGAAGTCTGATCCACACCTACCTCGCCCTCCGCGGCTTCGCCATCGGTCTAGCCCTTTACCCCCTGATCCAATACGCCGCCTGGCACACCCTGCCACCCGACTGCCCCAACTGCAACAGCCGCCTGCGCCCGGCTTCTCGGCCCAAGATCCCCTGGTATGATTTCGTCTCGCGGCCTAGGAACCTTAGCCTTCGGCCGACCTTTAAGGCGCCCAAGTGGTGGTCCAACCGTCAGCAACGCCGAACGGTGGTGGATGTGGTTGGAGCGGGTGATGTGGATGATGATGCGACGGCGAGACTCTTCGTGAGGAATGATGACTTGGAGAGTGTGAGCCATCTTGGAGAGGGCGTGGTGGCGGTGGAGAGGTATAGGGATGAACCTGATGCTGATGAGGACGCCGAGGTGGAGAATGTTGAGACGAGGAGTTATAGGGATGAGCCTGAGGGCGAAGACGAGGACCGTCAGGAACCAGAGCAAGAGCAGCTCCCAGAGGGTCAGGGTGGGGAGGAGCAAGAGCAGCAGAAGGGGCAGACGGAGGACTTGTTGGAAGTGCAGCCGGAAGCCCATCAAGAGGAAGAGGGTCAGCAGCAGGAGTCTGAGCAACAGCAGCGGGAACAGGACAATGATGCGAGGAGCGAGAGGCTCGAAAGGATTGAGAGCCGTGACCGGGCTCTTACGCCTGCTCTGATCTGAGCTGCTGAGAGAAAGGGGTGGTGAAGGTCCTTTCACAGCTCAAGACGGTGGCATTGATGTCGGGACAAGGCCAAAAAAGAGCAGTGCTCTCTGTGAAGTGTTACTGCGATGAAGGCTCAAGTGGGCAAAACAAAAACGGCGAAGACGAGTTGGATTACGATGTTACGACGTGCAAGAGCGCAAAAGGTTTTGGAGGAACGACCACAACGAGATGATGGAGCGTTTGAAGAATAGGAGGTCTCATGTGTCATGAAAATGTTTTCTGTTTCTGCTTTTTTTTTTTTTTTACGCTTCCTCCGCATCTAGCATGTCTTGCGCGCATTTTCGGATCGCATACACGGTAGTTCACACGACACTTAGTGCTAGATACCCTCCTCGGTTCTGGTTTGGGAGCCGCTAGATTTGTCAAGATCTCTTTTTTCATATACATGTTTGGGTGTTGAGTAGATAGTTGGACAATGCAGAACGAAAAAATTGGGTGGCAAAGCTACGCGTCTTTGGTGTGTGCTACCATATCTGACAGACGCTGGTCCAGTCGTGAGGCTAGACAGAAAAGAAACCAAATCTGGATGAAGTGAGGTTTCCAACAGGTTCTGGACAAGGAAAAAAATAAGTAAACAGGGGAAATTCGGTGTTCGGGCGAAGGCTGACCGAGAGAGTAACTGAGAACGGTGAGGAGAAAGAGGGGAAATTTGGAGGTCAATTTGGACCCAATTGTTAAGAGGAAGGGAGGAATCCCAGAAGTTGCCTTTCGATAATAATGCTCCTGGAATGACTCTATACTGAAAAAAAAAAAAAAAAAACAAGGCAAGGATAGAAAAGGTTGAGGAGAAATAAAAAGCGGGTGGAGAGGTCCTCAGCAAAGTTCACTAACCAACGCCGATCACCGTTCGGCATTGCTCCAAAATCCGGGGAAGCGACGACGGGAGTGCTACCCCACGATCCCATTTCGAGAAGGAGCAACGTCATGAGCAGTGGAAAAATAATTCCCCAAATCAAACTCTCCCCGTTTGCATTCGCGGCCCGTCTACCATTGCAGAACCAACCTTGGCTGTCTCCTCTTCAACGGCGACTCTGCTACAAGCGCAACGATACCATTCGACAATGGCCATCGCGAATCCCCTCAATGCGACGCTCCCGACCTCGCGGCCACTCTATCCACAAGCAAAACTCCGAGTCGACGGAAACCAATCCGAAAGCCAAGAACTATGACGGAATCACCTCGACAGAGACCCTCCGGGTCAGTGGTCATCATTAGATGTAACTCTTTCCGAGTCCTCAAATACGGCCCGGGGCCCCTTTCTGGGGAAGACAACAACTCTTTCACGGCTTGGAAACTCGACAGCCAAGAAGGTAGTTCACGATGCGCTTCGTCAACAGGGCCCTCGGGTCCCCCGCCTGCGCCCTCTTGCTACTATCGTCAAGTCTTCAGTACGTGCTAGGAGCTTCTGACGCATCCTCAGCTTGGCCTATTCAGGGCAACGACCTCCAAGACCAGATACAATGGGACCACTACAGCATCATCATCAATGGCGAACGCCTGTTCCTCTTCGGCGGCGAGATGCATCCGTTCCGACTACCCGTTCCTGAACTATGGGAAGACGTCCTACAGAAAGTCAAGGCCATGGGCATGCGCATGATCTCCATCTACACCCACTGGGGCTTCCATGCCCCTACTCCGGACCAAGTTGATTTCGACACCGGCGCGCACAACCTGACCCGCTTCTTCGAAATGGCCAAGGAAGTCGGTCTATACGTCCTTGTACGACCTGGTCCGTATATCAATGGCGAGCTGAACGCTGGAGGACTGGCGCTTTGGTCTACCACAGGTGCCTATGGAGAGTTGCGCTCTAATGGGTCAGCCTTTACCGAAGCCTGGACTCCGTACCAGACGGGCATTGCAAAGCTCGTCAAGCCGTTTCAGCTCACTGACGGCGGTACGGTGATTATGTACCAGCTTGAGAATGAATACGGCGAGCAGTGGAAGAATGTGGAGGCCAAGATACCCAACCCAAAGGCCGTGTCCTACATGGAGAAGCTGAAGGAGAATGCCATTGAGAATGGTATTGTGGTGCCTAGTGTACACAATGCTCCTAATGCTAATGGACGTCCGTGGTCGAAAGACTATGACACTGTTGGCGCTGGAGGAGATGTGGATATCTATGGCTTGGACAGTTATGTGAGCAATCGACTTCTTCACTTCTCTCGTATGACGCGCTAACAGCTCCAGCCACAATGCTGGTCCTGCGTTACAGAAGAATGCGGAAACAACATCTTACCCTTCGCCGTCTCGAACTACCACGACCACTTCCAACTGGTCTCCCCGAACCAGCCCTCCTTCATGCCCGAGTTTCAAGGAGGAGCCATGAGCCCCTGGCTGAGCCCAGCTGGCGGATGCGCCGAACGAACCGGAACCGAATTTGTCAACTTTTATTACCGCGACAACATTGCCCAGCGTATTACAATCTTGAATCTCTACATGATCTACGGTGGCACGAACTGGGGGTGGCTGGCGGCTCCCTTCCTGGGTAGCAGCTACGATTACGGTGCTGCTATCTCCGAGGATCGCAACATTGGCAGTAAATACTACGAGATCAAGAACCTGGGTCTGTTTACTCGTGCTGCTGATGAGCTTGCCTATACGGACCGCCTCGGTACTGGCACCAACTACACCAACAACACGAACATCTTTACCACTGAGCTCAGAAACCCAAATACCGGTGCACGGTTCTATGTTCTCCGTCATGCTACGACGTCTTCTGACTCTACCGAGACCTTTGCCATCAACGTGACAACCAGCCTGGGAAGCTTTTACGTCCCGAAAATTGCACCGTGCCCCAAGCTCGTTGGCCACGAGGGCAAAATCTTCGTTGCCGACTTCCACTTTGGAAAGCATACGCTTTTCTACGCAACAACAGAGGTCTTGACCTACAGTGTCATTGATGGAAAGACAACGCTGGTGTTGTGGACTCCCGTTGGTAACTCTGGGGAGTTCTATCTCGAGGGCGCCAAGAAGGGTACACTAGCCTCCAGCAGCAGAGGCCAGACAGCTGTCTTTGACAAGCGGGATAAGGGTGTTGTGGTTGGTTTTACCCAGCGTGAAGGGGCGACTGTCTTGGAGTTTGATAACGATGTCAAGGTTGTGCTTGTCGATCGTGATACTGCGTACAAGACTTGGGTTCCTGCTTTGACCAAGGATCCAAAGGTGCCTGTGGATAAGACTGGTGAGTTCACAATTTTCTTCGGCAAATGTCAGTTTTCTAACAAAGCATAGCCATTGTCGTTGGGCCACAACTTGTTCGCTCAGCGAGCGTGCAAGGGAACACCATCTCCGTCACTGGAGACTCCAACAACACGACCGATATCGAGGTGTTCACGTCATCCAGGGTATCAACCATCAAGTGGAACGGCAAACAACTCCGAACCACAAAGACCAAGTACGGCACACTCAAGGCATCCCTTCAGGCTCCGGTGCGGTTCTCGGTCCCGAAATTTGGATCATGGAAATCTCGAGACAGTCTTCCGGAGAAGGCCGTGGGTTACTCTGATAACGGTCCGGCCTGGGTCATCGCCAACCACACCACAACACCTAGTACCACCAAGGGTACCGTGCCCTACCTCTTCTCGGACGAGTACGGCTTCCACACAGGCATCAAGCTCTGGCGCGGCCAGTTCTCTGGCGAGTCGGGAGCCACAGGCGTCTACCTCAACATCCAAGGAGGAACCGCTCACAGCTGGTCCGCATTCCTCAACGGCAAGTTTATGGGTTCTTACACAGGTGACCCAACAGTGACCGCCAGCAATGCAACCCTCTCCTTCGCCAACGCAACCATTTTTACCAACCAAACCAACGTCCTCTTCGTGATGCACGATGACACAGGCCACGACCAACTCTCCGCAGCCCTTAACCCGCGCGGCATCCTCAACGCCACCCTTCTGAGCTCCAACTCCAGCACTACCCCCAAGTTCACACTCTGGAAGTTAGCCGGAACAGCAGGCGGGTCCGATGCCGACCGCAGCACCCTCGACCCCATCCGCACTCACTACAACGAAGGCGGCCTCACCGCCGAGCGTCTCGGCTGGCACCTCCCGGGCTTCGACGACTCCAAGTGGTCCAACACATCAGCCTCCCCAGCGCAAGGCTTCACCGGCCCAACCGTCCGCTTCTACCGCACTTCTGTCCCTCTCGGCGTGCCCTCAAGTTTAGATGCATCCTTCGCTTTCAAGTTCACGCCCGTCGACACTTCCAACTTGAACTATCGCGCGTTCTTGTATGTCAACGGGTATCAGTACGGGAGGTATTACCCTTCTATTGCTTCCGAAAACGTGTTTCCCGTGCCGGCGGGCGTATTCAATCATGGAGGGGAGAATGTTATTGGTCTCGCGATTTGGGCGCAGACGGAAGAAGGGGCAAAGGTCGATATTGAGTTGGTGACGAGGTACGCGGTGGAATCGTCTTTTGAGAGCAGATTTGATGGGAAGTATTTGCAACCGGAGTGGACCCAGGAGAGACTGGAGTATGCGTAGTTGAAAACATATGATATAACGTAGGGTTGACGTTGGTGGTTGATATCATGATGGATCGATCCAAGGAGATGTTGATAGCTTCATACCACATAAACAAAATTAAAAAGGAATAGAAGAAGAAAAGTAAAAGAAGAAATCAGTCTCACCTTGTTGACAGTGTTGTTCATCGGCAGCATTCACACATTGCTATCTATCTTTGATGTCTCAGCTCTCAGCAGAGCCCGTATGGACACTCGGCGTTATCGTCCAATAACCAGAACTATTTCCTGGAAAAACAACATACATGAGGTATAATTATGGCGTAAAGTCTCTTCACCATGAATGTTATTCATCAACAAGTCAAGTATTAGTAAAGGGGACATGCTCATAATGACACAGAAGATCATAAACCCCAGCGAGCTTTGAAAGTGTACCAACCGGCCAAATGATACAGGGTTAGGGTTCACCCCCACCCACTCCCTCCGTTTCGGTTTCATCCATGGTTCATAAGGACCAATTCCGCAACCTTCTGGCGGTTACAGCCCGGGACGCACAACGGTTTATACCTTCTTCTATCTCTTTGTGCGATCCTGCGGTTTGATGTCCGTCTGGTGTTTTCGCTCAAAGAGGTAGATGGTATAAGCCGCGAGTACGCCTCCGGACTGTAACTTTGAAATTATCTTTTTTTTTTTGTTCTTTTTTTCTTTGTGTTGCTAAAAGAGCGAAGAGTGAGGCAGTGAGGCATTGAGGCCTACTGTTTTGATGGCACGTTGGCGGAGGTGGTTGCATGTGCGCAGCGTTGTGCAACATGATGTGAAATTCTGACCAACCAGAACACCGAAAAAGGAAGAGAGAGTAACCGGATGAGGAATAGCGGTTGCGCTAGATGATGGGTTCGAGTCTTGTTCTTGTCGTTGAACTGTCTTTTTTTTGCATGCGAAGTTATCGATATCTTTCGCTGAATCCATCCCGATATTGACCACCAGCACTGCTAAGACACCAAAGCCCATCCAGGAGGACTGAAGGTTGAGGTTCGCCTGGAGTGAGTACACAATGATATCGAAAGAGTTGTTGAACGGGAACCGGAGGACATTGAGATTCCGTACGTACCTACAAGTGGTTTTCCCTCCAGCTCGATACATGCCCATTTTACCGACAGCGTCACGTTGAACCTAAGTGCAAGCAAATGTCGAGTATAGGATGTAATTATTCTGACAGGTGACACTACTCTAACTGTACAATCTCTGTGGTGCTTTCCCTGAACACTTCCGACCTCTGTAACCCTGCCCTTCCCATATACACAGTACACCCGAGGCGTGTCTCTCTTCCATCCCATCATCTCAACCTTTGAACGCACCTCCCCCTCCCCCACAAACCAATCGTACAATAAACAAACCCCCTTCTCTAGGGCTTTCTTTCATGGGTATCATGCGTAATGCGTAATGTGATCATGCTTGTAGGTAAAACGCAAAATAAGCCTCCAGAGTAACAGAGTAAAAAAAAAAAAAAAAAAAAACTCTAGTCTCTTCCACGACCATAAATAATGAAACGCCAAAGCCAATGTGTGTGTATGAATGCTCTAAAATGCCCCGACCGCAACACCCGAAATGCAGAACTACAAAAAAAAGGTACAGTTATTGAAAACAGGAGGGGAAGAAGAATGCGAAGGTTGATGGGTGTAGAAAGCAAATTAAAAAAAAAAAAAAAAAAAAAAAAAAGAAAGGAAGGAAGGGGGTAAGGAGCTTGCTCTGGCTGCGGGTGCGGGCAAACCACCTTAACTCTCACAGGTTCGAACCACAGTCGACGGACTCCTCCGCCCCGATGGCCTGCAAAAGAAGGATCTGGAGACGAGTCTTAAGTGTCATCCTCTCCTTCTCCTGTTCGATATCCTCCGGATTAGCGACGGATCTCGCCTCAGGATGAGTCTCCCAGGCTCGCCCTGTGCGACATCCCCTCTGGCATCATCATCATCACGCCCATCTCCTCGGTCGCCGTTAACATTCGAATCATCGGCGCCTTCCTAATACGACGATGCCGCCGCCGCCGCCATCTGAGCCGTCGGCGCCATATTATTCCTCGGCGCCATCGCTTCCGTGAGTGCCTGTAGCTTTTGCACCAGTAACGTCGTCTGCTGAGTATTCTTCTGCACCTGCTCTCTCAACTCCTCGTTCTCCTGTCTTAGCCGCTTGATCTCCTCTCTTAACTCCGACGTCTCACCGCCAACGCCGTCCTCGTCACGACGCCGCTTTCGCTTTAATAAAAGCTGGGATGGACCTGGCCCTGTTGCTGCTTGTGCTTGTACTTGTCCTCCGAGCGACGTGTCGTCACTGGTGGCCTCGTCGGATTCGTCGTTCATGTTGGCGCAGCCGTTTGATATCATTATCCCTATCCCGTTTGCAGTACCATCCGCGTTGTGGGTGTGTACCCGCCGAAGATGCTCGTTTAGGTTTTCTAGTCGGGAGAAGCCTTTGCCGGTGGCGCGCTTGCAGCTTTCATGTGGACAGTGTAAGGGGTTTTTTGGGCCGCCGTGCTTGCCGTGTACTTCACGCTCGTGCCGCAAGAGACCGCCGGAGTAGGTGAAGCCTGGTAGCTTCTCGCAGCCTATGGCGCCGCACTTGTAGGGACGGTCGTGCTTGTCCATGTGTTTACTGTTTGGATGGGTTGTTAGTGACGCTTCTTATTCGGGAAGGGGATGAAGGAAGGAAAACTTACTTCCACTCGCATTTGCGACCAAACTCCTTGACATCCTCCGCGCACCCAGGCCACATACAAACAAACTTTCCCTCTGCATTCTTCGTCGCCTGACGAACTGGCTTAGGGATAGGCTTGATTCTCCCCGATGGTGCTGGCGTAGTCGGTGATTGCTCTTGAGGATGTGAAGGCGGCGATGGCGCGGCTGGTGTCAAGGGTTGTTGTGGATGCTGTAGTTGTGGTGGCAGCTGTGGGTGTACGAGAGGCTGCTGCTGTTCCAGTGGTTGTGCTAGCTGAATAGATAAGGAAGCTTGAACGGTCAGTGAACTCGAGACCGACACGTCTACCGATACCGATGCCGGCTGAGGTTCGGGTTCCGGGGCCGAAGCAGTGAGGTAGTCGTTGAGTCGCGGATTTGTCTGAACGGCGCCGAATGCGGCCCCTGCTGCGGCGGCTGCTGCATGCGCGTTGCATGTAGCACGGGCAACTTCCACCAAGTCACTTGACAGATCGCTCACAACGACATCATTCGCGTTTGTGAAGCGATCAGTGTCGGGTGAGCCATGGTGCTGCTCGGTGAGTTCTTGATGGTTGTTGGAGTCGTGAGAGTGGTGGGGTTCATGAGATTCGTGGGTTTGGTGGGCGTGATGAGCTTGTGGGTGAGGGTCATGAAGGGGATGTTCCAGTGATTGTTGATGTGTATCATGTGGTGTTTCTGAATGGTGTTGTTCATGAGAATCGTGCGTGATGTGGTCGTCAATATCCGGGTAATTCTCGTCCTGGAACAATTCCCGTTCTTCGCCGTAAACGATACTCATGTCGTTGACTGAAAGTTTCACCGTGCGCGACGGTGAACTTGAACACGGCCGGGGTAAGGCGTTGGAGTTATGCGGTTGCCTGCGCCCAGACAGTATCGGCTTCTTCCTTGTAAGTCAGCCTTCAAAGACGTTGTGAGTGGTGAGATGCTGGTCGCAAAGATGTCGAAACTTTGAGATATTTGTGAGAGTGCAAACTCCAACAGCCGATGGCCTGACTTTAACGGGCCAGTGTATAATCGAATCCGGATATCGACCTTGCCCCCGCGGTCGGCGGTGCACCTTCTCTTACACCCCTATCTGTTGATACTGTATCAATGTCAATATTGGCGCTGGTTGGACAGGCGACGGAGGTTGATACCTCAGGCAGGTAGAATTTGCTTCAGGTTGCGAATTTCGACGTCCGAGTGCGCGCTGTCAAAATTTCGGAGGGGTCGGGTGTTGTGGCTCGGTTCCGGCCCGCTAACGCACGACACGTGGAAAGGTGGTATCCGACAGCTGTTGGACAGCTGTGAGCTTTGGGGCTGAATGCTAAAAGAGGCCTCCCACGTGACTCAGTGTCTGTTAATTGTTAGTGCAGCTAGTACTTTCCAGCTTGCTCTGAACAACAACGAAGATGACTTCATGATGCTCACCATGATGACAGCGCAACCTTCTAGATATATCTCTTTTGATTTTTAATGAGGAGGCCATGGAAGTGAGTCGATACCCGAATGCTGCCCAGGTAACAACCCAGACAATACTTTGGAGGCAGCCGCGGACTTTCGCTTCCACGTCGCGCGCCTCACACGGAAAGTGACTCACCAGGGTATCACGCACTATCGTCCATGGCTGAGATTAACGACGCGACATTCTCAATGGCCATGCCAGGTTGACAGCCCATGGCGCAAGGCTGCAACATCCAATCCCAATATCTCCCGAGTTTTCCATCAGATCGCTGCCCAGTTCGCCTTCGCAATGCATGGCCCAAACGTAGACCGTGGCTTTCACGATGGCCACGACGCTGTCCTGCGACATCAGCCTCATTTTCAGCAGTGAATCGTTTCTCTTGTCCAGTCGGATAGGTGACTGCCAAGGCATCCCAAACAAGTGATCTGCAATGTGAGGACGGGACCTGAAATGTAGACCAAGCTAATGTCGGTAGATAGGTATAAGGCGAGATATTCTATTGTACGCCCAAGGCCGAGTGTGTCTTGACCGGCCTCCTGTTTAGACACCGAAGTGCGGAGCGCTTGGAGTTGCTTCTCGTCTATACAATCAGATGTTAGTGGGTTGGAAATATCGGCTGATGCCTGATCGCCAAAAACTCGGTTGCCAATACCAGCCTAGGAACCTGGTTGATCGCACGGGGTTTGTCGAGGGCTGGGACGTCGTGTGCACTTGCTGGGAGCCTCCTTGGGCGTACGTACAAAGACACACGTCCCTCAACACCAGTCGTCATCAGATGCTGAAGATGTTACAGATGAGTGTGGCTTTGCTGTTACTCGTACCCTGGGATGTAGTGGGAAAGGGTTAGTCTGGAACAGGCTACCGAATGGACGTCACATCCGGCCGTCGCCAAGAAGGAGGGGAGAAACTGACCCAACCAACAACTTGAGGCATCACATGCCTGGAGATGGTAACTGGTGCGATACTGACCAAGTGGAAGTGTTCTACTAATGGTAAGCCGCGTGCCCAACTTGGCCGTATAGACACTGCGCCGTAGTGAAAGCTCACACCGGGGTGAGTCACCTAAAACCACCGAGTGATATTAGTGAGACTGAGCGGCCGCGAGAATGAATGAAATGTACCATCGTGAAGTTGATCTTTACGCGGGTCGTGGTGGGGTGTGATTAGTCGTGATGGCGAGGGTAACGGCGCACATGCGTAGGTATGGCCTGTGTCTATTCCCAACGAGATCTCGCCGACGCCGCTTGACGTGACGCGTCTTGTCTTGCAGTGCCTCCGCAGTTCACGGAAGGGGGTGGTGGTGTGGTAAGATCCCGGTGACGATCCAGGCAGCTTAGACAGGTATTCGGGCCATCCCGCGGTAACATAGGTGGTCAGTCAGCAACTCCTAGTCCACGTGCTTTCGGTCAGCCATCCGGGGATGAGGCCGAGATATCCGAAGTAGTGGACTATATTGACGGCGAGGTTGCCTTGGTTAGCTTGACTGGTGTCACAATAACGTGATCATTGCCTAGCTGGTATTGGGTACTGGGCTGGAGGCAACTTGGCAAAGTCGCCTCCATGCTCGTGTGCGCTCGCTTAAAGAGGTTGCCTAATCCGCGATGGCAGGTTGTGTGCAATATTGCCGTGGTACTGGCTAAAGTGCAGAGATGTTCGGTTTGCCTTGTGACGAAAGATAAGAGAACGGGGAATGGGTAAGAAGAGATGTGGATTTGATGAGTATCTTCGAAAAGTCTGTGTGCGCAAGTCTTACTGTAAACACACAACGAAGGTCAGGTCTGGAAATTTTAACGCAATCTGCTTGATGTTGTTCTTACTGGTGAACTTGGACCGAGTGTCGTTTTGATGTGAGGAAATAAGTTCGACCACCGTCCCGGCATCAGGATGAGATGAGGCGACAAAGCCTTGTAAATATTCGATGATGTGAGAACCTTGATGGGTCTGTACAACCTGACGGCCTTGCCATTCACATGAAAAAAAAAAAATGCAGGAGCAAGTGGCACTTCAGGTCCCGCCTGCAGAATTCTCATGACGACTCGAAAAAACGAGTTACACCACCTTGTATCACTTCGCCCGCTGGTGCCTTCCCCGATCGTGCAGTTGATTGTTGTCTTCTGACTTATCAGGCAATAATCAATAATGCAAGCAGTCAGTATGTCATCTCCCCAGGCAAATTTGAGGGGATACTGGAGATTATCGAGCACACTCACGAGAAAGAGGACAAGCAAGCATCCTGTAAGAAAACAAACACCTCCTCCATTACATCAAGCATCGAGCTCGAGCTATATAAACTATACAAGCTAACTAAAACCAAGAAAAAGAAAAGTCGTTACTTCATCTCATAAACATCATTTTTTCATAACATCATCATAAAATCATCATGATCATCAACCGTCCGTCCGTCCCAACCAAGCCCATAACCATCCGTGTACTTGTATGCAGCCGTTGTCCCCAGTCTTCTTGTCCCCATTCATCTATCCGTTGCCCATTCCAACAATGCTCTATAGTCTTTCATGCTTCTTTTCCATCCCCAATCCACCAATCAATAGTGGATCTTTCTATACTTTCAAGATGCCCAGCATCTTCACTTAATTCCCCTTATACCCCAAAACACTCTGACTGATCATCAACGGGACATAGGCACTCCCGGTGCCAGTAGTCCCTCGACTATGACCACTAGCACTGCTCTCGATACTTCCGTGTCCGTACTTGTAGCCGTGCTGGTCCCTGTGCTCCTCCCTGCGCTCTTCCCTCCGCTCTTCCCTCCTTTCTCTCACTTCCCTCTCCCGCTGCCTCCTCCCCTCCCCATCTTCACTCCTCCTCCCATGTCTCAACACCGTCTCGGTCACGGCCATGGAAGATATCCCGGGGGTCCCGGTCCTAGAGGGCCCAGGAGTACCATTCCTCGAAAACCCTGGCGTCCCCGCCCTGACGATACCGAACAACCCTTCCTTGAGTTTTGCCCCAATTCCAAGAGAAGAGGAAGTAGTGCTGTTGTGGGGAAGAGGAGGCAGGGTAGGCGGAGCGCAAGTAATCCCGCAATCGGCGTGGTGGTGATGGTAAGGGATGCTGAAAGCTAACATATCCTCGTGGTCTCTGTCACCGGTGACGGCGGAGGTGGGTGCAGACTCGGCGGCACCGGGTCTGGAGCGCGAGGAGTTGAGGGCGGCCATGACGGCGAGGGAGTCGTGCCCGTGGTGGCCGGAGTGTTTGCGCGTGTGGCCGCTAGAAGTGCCGGTGTGGTGGTGGTTATGCGAGTTGGCGCGCTTGAGGGGGAACGGGTTGGGTATTTGTGGCTTAATGGAGTGCGAGTTAGAGCGCTTCGGTGGTTGCGGGCGCGCCATCGGCTGAGATTGAGGTTGATCAATGGATTCTCGGGTGGAGGGAGTGCCGTAGGGGCCGTGAGCGAATTCTTTGCTGAGTTTCTCGAGGACCTGTTCCCTGGCCTTTTTGAGGGCGGCGGCCCGGTCTTGCTCGGATTCTACGTGGGCGTCGAGATCGGCGAAGAGGGAGGGGCCATCGGGGTTGGAGGAAGTGGAGTCACGGAATAGGAGGGTGCCGACGGCACCGCCGCGTGCGTTTTGTGGCCCGCTGATGCCGAGGAGGGGGCCGGTTTTGGAGGAGGGGTCGTAGACGGTCGGGGAGAGGACGGCGGGGAAGGGGTTGGCGTTGAGGATGGGGGCGGTGATGTTGAGCCGGGCAGCCTGAGGAGTGTCCAGAGATGGACGAGGAGAGAGGTGGTGATCTTGCTCGGTCATCCGGGGAGGAGAGCGGGGAGGAGTGGGCGAGGAATAGCCTGGTGGTGGTGGGGGCAATGCTTTGTCTTTGTTGGACGGACCACCGGCAGATTGGGGAGGTGACGGTGGGAGTCGCTGGGTATTAAGTTGCGGTGGCGTGTAGGGAGCGTTCTTGGGTTGAGGAGGCTGAGGTAGGTCTTCATCATCGGCGCCGTTGACTTCAGACATGGTCTTGAGTTCTGGTAAGGTCGGAAGAGTCGTGACCTTGTCATCCTCCGGGTAGTCTCGGCGGTGATGACGATGGTGCTTGCCATGGCGGGAGCGAGATGGCGAACGGGAACGGTGCCTATCGCTCGACTCGTCACGACGAGAGTGCTTGGTCTTGCTTCGACTGTGGCGTCCCTTGTCCTTCTCCTTCTCGCTGCTGCGATGCCTGCGCTCATCATCGCTGGCATGTTCACGGCGCTCGCGGTCCCGGCGACGCGAGTCATCGGCCTCCTCTTCCTCGGTGATGCTGTCATCTCCGCGACGATGCTTCCCAGAGCTCTTCTTACGGAGACGCTGCTTCTTGATCCTCGTGCTGACAGACATGTTGGTGCCCATCTGCAGATCAGCAACATCCACTTCCTCCTCGCCTTCTTCGCGAATCGTCGTGATCGTACCGCTTCCTCTTTTGTCGATTCCCCCACCATCATGGATGACGGTATTAGTAGTCATACCACTCGCAACAGCAGCAGCCGTCACACCCCTCGCCCACTCCTGGACTCCCACCTCCAATGCATCCACCCCATCTTCAAGTTCTCCTCCATTAAACAACACCGTCTCCAAATCCACATTCAACAACTCTCTCGTTAGCGCCGTAGCAGCCGACGACTCCGTCAACAGTGTCTCACACCCATCCGTTGTGCTCGACAATCCGCTCATCTGCCTTCGCTGACCCTGCCTCATCACGCTCCCACTCTCAACACTCCCACTAATCGACCTCCTACACCAAATATCCCCCTTCTTTCCGCCTTTCGCCCTCCGTTCTTCCTCATCAAACAGCGGCTTGAGCGCCTCGTTCCACGTCCCCTCGCCCACCAGCAAGACCTCCTCAAACTGGAACTCCTTCACCGTTCGCATATGTCTCTTGACTAACCCGTTAACCTGGCTAGCGTTCATTGTCGCATTTCGCACCGACAGATACTTAAGACGTGGCATGTCCATCTCCCTTCGTCTCGGCCTTTCCGGTAACGGGCTCATGGAGTCTGTCAACTCGTTGGACTGTTTCTTTCGCTGTTGCTGTTTTGTTTTCGCGCCCGCAGGAGCGAAAAGGGGATCTCCACCAAGTGCTATAGGGCAGGGCCCCTTTCGGTCTCCATCCCATGTGAAACTGAATTTTTCTAGTCGTGGAGCAAACCCGCGGATGAACTCGTCCATGATTTTGAGGTGGTCCAGCCCGGGGGAGGTAGGGTGGTAGAAATCCCAGCTTTCGACGCTGATGTACAACTTGCGAATCTGTCGCCAGCGACGCTCGGCAGAGGGGGAGGAGCCATAGCCGGAGCCGGGCGTGTGGCGGAGGTAGTTGAAGGCTGTGGGGTGGACTCCTGACAAGGAGAGTTTGGAGAGTTTGGTGAGCGGTGCCCGTTCCAAAGAGATGCGCAAGCTGATCAGGGCGTAGTCGACGCAATCCCGGCGATACCGCTCTATGGGGTCCTGGCCGGGAGTTTTTATGGACAGGTGCCGCATGTTCGGCAAGTGGCGCATGGCGTGGATGAAGGAAGGCACGTTGGAAGCGGCGTGGAATAAAGGTGGGTACTGCTCCATGAGGATCTGGCCCAGTTCGGAGTTTGTGAATTTCGGTCTGACCAGCGCCGCGGCCATGGAGGTGATGGGGTGGTAGAGGAAGGAGATCTCGCGGCCTGTTGTCGGGTGGATTAAAGGTGGGAGGAACGTAGCGTCCGAATGAGGGAATGAGAAGGTTAAATGCTCGATGTGGTGGCCGATTCGACTGAGGGCGCAGATACGCGTCTGCTTGGTAAAGGTGTTGGCTGTGAAGGTTAGGTGGGTTCGTAGGAAGAGCCGCCTAGTGAGGAGGGAGGAAAGTGTGGAGTTGGCGGCGCGGACGGCGCAGAGGTCGCGCTTGTCGAGCAGGTCGAAGAGCTTCTCGCGGATGGTTTCGTCCTTCCACAGGCAGTAGAAGTCTGCGTGTGGTTTCGTATTAGGTGCCATGTTTGCTTTTGCATGTCTTGGACGATGTGATGATGTTTTTGGGTATATGATGTGATAGTTTGAAGTCGAGTCTTCTGGTATCACCCCTTTCCCATGGTATACAAATTGAAGTGAGATGAAAGAATATGATTTGATGAAAGACAAGTTAGAAGAATGATAAGATGGGTAGGGGAAGAGAGGCTTTGGGTATCTCAGATGGTGGTGGTGGTGGTCCACCGGTGTAAGTCCTCCCTATCCGCTTTCGTCTTTGGCGATGATGGTTCTCTCAGAGTCCAATGTCGTCAGAAGAGGCGAAAGTCGTTTTTCGGTTCCAGACCTTGTACAGCAGAAAGGGATGCGAAGCCAACAAAAACCAAAAGAAGAAACAAGGACTTTCTGTTTCCCAAGAAGAGTGGAGGAGGAATCGAACAGGGAGATATACCCCACTGGTGACACCTCATCACCGACCGACATATGCTACTCGGTATGTCTCCCCTTTGAACTACACTAGTAGTTATTCACGTTTCTTTCTTCAACCGTGATTTGGCGGTCGGTCGGTCGCGCGTTTCCCCCATCCCATCCCAGTAGTTGATCCCACCCCATTCATCCACTCACCCATTGATTCCTCCCACCAACAACCGCTGGCTCCGACTCCACGAAACGATCATCCGTGCAAATTATCCCATTCGACCATAGCCATAGCCATGTCCATGTTCCATTTGACATGCCATGCTAGAAAGACTACCACCTCCTACTGCATCCAGAACTTGAAAAACGGGCCATACATAGCAGACCATAGGTTGTGTATACCTGTCATATCCATGGTTTAGCAAGCATACTGAGCATATGCCAAGCATCAAAGATAGACCATTCAGACGGTAGACTGGTGTCTCGACTTGGATATCGTATGGCTGTCAGTGACTCATTTTCAGTTGCAATCAAAGTGCCGTCCCTCGTGCATTTGCAGATGATGGTTGCAAGAGTTCTGGGGCGGCATTTCGGACGGCTGCACCATGCAATGTCGGTCGGGACAGGAACAAGTGGGTGGGAAAAGACGGATGGGGACGGAATGTGAGAGGCTTCGAGAACGAAGTGACTTTGCAGTCTTTTGCTCCGTAGACTCCGTAGACTCCATTGCGAGCGCGACTTTGGACTGGACTGGAATTTGACGATGGTCCGTTGGTTGATAATGAGGTGTGTCGTTGCTGGTTGGTCGTTGTTCTTCTCCCGAGCCGCGTCGAAGACTGTGAGTGGTCAGACCGGATCAAAATGTTCAAATAAGGTCGCGCCCCCCGCATGACACCAATGCAGCCTGTCTGACCTTTCGGGGCCTCTCATCCAGTCGACCTCACCAAGAAACGGGATGGTGCCGCAACCAGGGGCAACCGATTCGATCCAAAGGGGTCCAAAAAAGATGCGAAAGGTGTGGTGGCAGTCGGTGGTGGGGAAGAGAGAGCAAGTTGAAATAATGAAACGAAACGTCGATGGAGGAGGAGAACTGCCGTGGCCAAGAGGGGCCGGATGCTTAGCAGGTGCTTAACAATTTGGACTGATTCACGGTCGGTCATGAAGATGATCAGGAGAGAAGAATTTTGTGATTCTCATCGATGAAGATGGAAAGACGCAGAAATTATGGGCTCAGTGATTATTCTAGGAAAGAACAATCAATTTCACATCATCCTTGTGGTTGAACTTTCCGTTCTTGTTAGCGATGCGATAGAGCCAACATGTTTCTTGGGGAAGGAAGCACGCGGCGACTGACTGCGTGAAGCGTTATCGATAAGCACCCCTCATCAACCAATCACAGCTCCCCATTTCCATTCATCCTCGGCATCATCACCCGTCTTGTCCGTCTCTCCGTCCACATCCAAGCCGTCGATAGCGGGTCAATTTCCGTCCGGGCCAGACAACTGACGTGGATCGACAGGATCACATCGCGCCAGGGGTCGAATGGACTCAAGAGTTCGTTCCGCTCCGGCGCGTGTTTCGTGAAACGGGATGGTCCGGGAAGACGGGACTGGACCCTTCTTGCGGCCCCGCTCCATGGCGGCGGCAGCTCTCCCTGGCCGTAAGGCATGCATTCTCAGGTACACGTTGGCGCCCAAAACGTTCACGATAAGGCACATGTCAGATTTTCATGATTGTTGTGTAGGGCTGTGGGTGGTGGCAGGTATAAAGACGGTATGGCACGCCTTGCTTTTTGGGATTGCAGTGTGTGACTCTCTGCAAGAACACCGATACGGAAAGCATGGCAAATGCTGGCTATGTTGAGACATCGCCTCGGACATCTCTCAATGATGAGACTTTAGCCCTCTCCAGTTGGCCGCTGAGTTGTCACCCCTACTATGGACCCAGGGGACCTGGGAGAGAAATGTCAAACGGCTAAGACTAACGTGTTCTGACAACTGGAAGTGTCATACCAAGGCGGTGATCGAAAGCTTGAAAATCTAGACAGCTCTTTGAGAATGCGTTGGACGTCGATGGTTTCATCCATGGGGAGACTGTGAGTTCACCGACGGCTTGACCGCAGTAAAAGGTGGGTGGGCGGAGTGTTTTTATATGTACAGTTCATCGAGAGGAGACCGAAGGCGGCGCTTGTTGGAAAAGGACGGAAGAATGAAGGCGGAATTATGCGGTGCTGACTGCTCAACCCCAACACCAATAAACACAAAATTGGAATAGCTGGGATGTTGAAAAGTTAAAAAGATTTCTGTAAACGCTACAAGTAACTCAGCATGTGGAAATGACCCGCTAAGTAATTGAGCATGGCGCCAAAACCACATACATAGTTGTCCCACGGATACTTGAATCGACGGATATTTCATAGCTGAACGGTTCGTACCGCTTGCCGACACCGTCCCGTCGTGCTGACTGTTTGTTAAATCCTCACTATCTCATCAGTCCTTCATAGAGATGAGAGGAAGGTGCTTATCATGCATGCTCTTGCCATTTCCTCAGGAATAACGGACTGACAGAGTGCAGGTGTGAAATTGTACAGACCTTACCTATCAATGCTTCATCTCAGCTTGTGAGGGACATTCGCTAGGTCATTCCGATGCACGCAGTCTCACCACCAGATTTCTCTTTCAGGCCAGATGTCGATCAAGCGGAGAACCCTTCGGGCCTCGAGGTCTGTCAGCTACAAAGTGCTTTATCGTATTCCAGACATGGTTGTGAAACTCAGTATTCAGGTCTATTTTTGCTTGATACCCATGCGCTTGTAATGGTATATCCGAGCGCTGATGACAAAACTTTAACATCGACTATGCTTCTTGAGCAGAACGGTAGTCTTATCGGGTTGAGTCACGGTCTGCCAAAGCCATACATAACCCAACCGGTGGAAGCCCATGCCGAGGCCACCGCATCCAAGCAATAATTGCGATTCTCGGCGCCGACTGAAGAGCAATGTTAACCCGGCCGCTGGCGAAGGGGGCCCATAAGGTGAAGCAAGATCACCGCATCCAAGAGACACTACGTGCCTGTTCAGTTCTGTGCCCTCGCCGCGCTCACCACTGCTTCCCACCTCTGCCCCTCCGGCCGCCGCCAAATCCACCACGGCCACCACCGCGACCACCACCACCACCACGTCCACCACCACGGCCACCACCATTTTTGAAAGAATCGCCTCCCCTGCCATGGTTGTAGCTCTGGAACTCCCTCAGTCTTCCCGGCGGCGGGCCAGGCGGAAGCGGCGGGTTGAAGGAACCACCACCACCACCTCCATTCTTGCCCCGTCCGCCACGGTTACCACCAAAGTTAATCTTTCCTTGCCCCGAAGGTCCCTGGTTCTTCTGCACCGGCGGCCTGATAAACCCCTCATCCTCCTCATCCTCATCATCGTCCTCAAAGAAGACATGTCTCTGCGGCGCAATACCATGTCCGAAATCCGGTCTTCCGCCATTGCTATTCGCATCCCAGTCCGCATACGGGTCCTCCTCATTGTACGCCGCCAACACCGACCCCTTGGGCATCGGCTTCAGCGCGATGGCGACCTTTTCGGATTCCGGATCGACATAAAGCTGCTCAACATTGCTCTTGCTCCACGTCTCCCACACGGTAATCGTGTCCGGGCGCGCCATGTTCATGCCGCAGTCGGCGCCGTAGTGGCCCGCGTTGCCGCAGCAGTAGCAGTAGATGGGCAAGGCTTTGACTTTGGAGGAAGTGAGAGGGTCGGGCTTGAAGGTGCGCCAGAGCTCGACGCAGGTCTCTTCGAGGTGCCCGTCGGTAGAGCCGCAGATGGCGCACTCCATCTGGTCGCGCGGGAGGGCGAGCTTCTCGGTGCAGGACTCGGCTTCGTGCCCGAGCTGCCGGCATTCGGTGCAGCGGCGACGGGTAGGGCAGGCGTAGGATGGGTGCTCGGCGACAGCATGGCACCAGCGGCAGACGAGGAGGGGGCATTGGGAGGAGTCGTGCGAGTAGGAGGCGCATTCGATGCAGAAGAGCTGGTTGTGTTCGAGGCCGCAGAAGTATTTGTGGCGGATGTGGAGGTCGACGTCTTCGTTTCTGGGCGTTGTGGGTTGTGATTGTTGTTGCTCCTCGTTTCTGGCCGCCACCGCTTGTGGACGTTCGCTCTGCTCATCGGCAGCTTCTGTCTCTTCGTATTTTGGTGGCTCCTCTGCCTCATCTAAAGCTGGCCTTGGGCTGGCTGCCATGATACCACGGTAAACGGCTTCAACGTTTTCGTTGTTTTCGAGGAAGAAATTCCGAGCAACGTCCTTCCCAATGGGAGTCTTGTTCTTTGTCACAATCTGTTTGAACCAGTTACACCAGGACTTCCAGATAACGCCCAGGAGTTCCGGGGTATCGGAGGTCAGAAGGTCTTGATTCAGGTTGATGAGATCCTGAGACCACTGAAGCAATCTGGTCTTCCAAAGGTCTTTGTTCTTCTTCAAGTCGTCCAAGTCCGACTTTGGGACCAATGGTGGCATCGTCAGATTCTCGAATCTGGTGCCTTGGAGAGTGAATTGGGTCCAGCTTGCTTGGGCAAACTTTTCCTTCTTCTTTGTCTCTTTATTTCTAGCCCGTGTCTTTGGTCCCTCAGGCTCGCCGTTGAGTGCTTCAGATATTATCTGTCCGAGGCTTTCCCTGGACAGCTTCTGCGCTGAAGCCAGCTTGGATCCCGCAGCCACCTGATCTATAGAGCAGCCTTTCTGGTCCGCGTGGTCCTGCAGCCACTGTACCCAAGCCTTGTGCAAGAGATCGGGATTGTTCATCTTGTTGGCCTGAGCCTCGTCCATCTTTGTCTCGGGCCATCGGATATTGTGCCTGATAAGAGCCTCACAGAAATCCACAAAACGATTCTGCCACGACTCTGGGTATCTTGGTCGTGTCCTGAAATGCATGAAGGGCTCATGGGGAGGAAGGGCGAGCCAGCCATCCAGGACCTTTTGGTCCGTCGGCGATGAGCTCTTTGAGCGCTTTGCGTCCTTGGCCTTTTTGACAGGCGCTGCCGACGCCGTCTCTGGTGCGGGCTCTGGCTCGGCTTCCTTTTTTTGCGACTTTTTGCGCAGGCTTGATGTGCTCAACGATATGAAGGATGTCCGCAGGCCGTTACTAACGCCGCCGTTCCAACCACCATGCGCTGGCGTATTTTCGGCCTCAGCCTCCTTGTCCTTGGTCAACGCCGCTTCAGATCCGGAAGGGGACTCTCCTATCTCACCCTCCTCGAAATCATCAGCTGGTGTGTTGGAGGCAGCCTCGGGATTTTCCACCCGGGCCTTTTTGACACCCGAAACATCCGATTCATCGTCAGCCGGTCTTTTGCGGTTGGATGGCGAACCTGGAGCGCTCATTCTGGGTTGGGGGGATTGATGTGCTAGAGACAGAGTGAGTGTCTGGGTAAGTCAAACTGAAGACTGCAAATGCCAGTGTTGAAATTTTAGTGGGGCAACGGCGCCACAAAAGCAAATTCCAAGACCAAGAGTGGCCGGATTTGACCCCTGGTGTCCATGGTTGTTAGCTTGGTTCCCAGTGATGAAAGTGAGCCGAACAAAAGCATGAAGCTCAGAAGCTCGATGTATAATCGATATTCAACGGACAGAACCATAAGGAGTTCGGATGGCAGGGAGGGAGGGGACTCTCAATGTGTTGAGTACGTCCTGTGCGCGATGGTGTTTGTTGAATCGCGCAGAGGATCTGAGACAAGACGCCTCAAAGTCTTGGGTGGCTCACCTTGTTATTCAAAAGCTGAGCGCTCGGGATTGATGAGCTGAAGTTGAAATCAATGATTGAATAGCAACACCAACTGACCGGTACCACCACCGCGTAACTTGAGCCGGTCAAACACAGGGTCCTTTCCGGGACAGTCTTCCGGAATGCGCTTGATGACTCCGGGGTGCTGGCAGCGAGATGGCGGCTCTGCAGGGCCGAGATAACTGGGAGGGTTGATGGCCGTGGAACGAATCTCGAATTTGAATTTGTCGTTTTGCAGTTCGCGTCGAGCAAGGTTTGTGACTGATCTTGGCGCTGGGGGACATTAACAATGGTGTCAGGGTTAAGTGTGAAGGACCTACACTGTTTTGTAGCTCGCCTGTTAGGAGCAGGTTTACTACGGAGAGCGAAATCTCACTTTGCGCAGTGCAAGCCGAAATTTTACAATTTCGCAACCTTACACGTCGGAGACGAGATCTGGTACCGCGCTTCTCTGCCCGCAGTGTGTGACGCTAACAAAGAGCACCAAGGGGACCCTTGTGGTCCCGTCGGGGCGGTCTAGAGCCCCGTCTGGTAATTTTGGAGAATATGATACCAATGATACGCGATCCACATCTGAAATGCTCAGCCTCCACCAGTGCCTGCCGTGAGCTGGGAGCCCCGGCTGTGATCCAGTGCGGTTGCAATGAATTGCCAGCTGCAGCCTCAAGCCTCACGTGGGGAGAGACCCCTTTCATCTGTCAAAGTGGAATGATGCCTGCCACGACAAGGCACCACCCCCCCAAGGCCCCAAGCCTGCAAGGTCAGGATTGTTTCAAGGTCCCTTGGGTCCGCACCAGAAGGGTGTCCGCGGGATGCGGGACGGCGTGGTCAATCATTTGAGGTACCTAGGGGTCTCTCTTTGAGTATGCGTGGCCTCTTCATGGACTCTTCCTTGCCATTGATTTCCTTATGTTAATATTCGTAATTCACTGACTATCCTTGCCAAGTAAACATGTCGGGTGATCTCCATACTATAAGCACTTCGTTACTCTACAGATGTCTAGCCGGTAATCATTAAAGCTGAATGCTTGAAGAGAAAAAAAGAGTCCAGAGCACTTCAGGCCGGACAGGTACATGTGGACAAGAGAGACTTCTCCACTCCTGGATGCCATTCCCCGCTGCTGATTCGCCCGTCTGTGGATTCCTTCTCCAAAGTTAACAACATCGGCTTTTTGGGACAAACGGGGAACTCCAACCCACTTCAACAGGGCCAGCACCCCTAGACTTGGCCCTTAGCGTACAGGCCTACCTTTAACCTTAGCACGTCCCCTCTCAACCTCCCATCTTCAAGACCCGGCCTTGCTTCACCCCGACATTCTAGATTCATACCGACAGCATTCGTTCATCTCGACAACCGAAATCTACCAGACGGCGCCAGCATCGATTACGCCGCCAATACCAGATTAGCGAACATTTCCAACTTTGTTCCCCCCTTTTCAACCTTCTATTTTGGTGACTGGCTGGATTTCCTTTCCCCAAAATCTGAAGCCAAAAAGCCAAGTGACATCATCCCACCTCGACCGACAAGTTGCACCATCCTCGCATCACTGTCAAGAGATCAAGTCAACAGACGATTATTAACTTCGACCGGCCCTGAACCAAAGTCGATTCTGCGCTTCCGAATCCCCAAGAGATTCAGTTTCGTATTTTACCCACACCTCCGAACGACGACGGGCAGCGACGAACACGGCAGACCAACCAGTCCGTGATCTTCGCCTCTCCGCGCAAACACATCCTCCGAAATCTTTAGAACTTCAACCACACACCGACGACCCTCTCCGTCGGTCTCAATACCGCCAAGTTGGCTTCCCCAATCGTTCTCCCACGCACCGTCTCTTACGACGTACCCGCCACAAACAACTTAGCACCGCGTCGGGACTCCTTGACATATCAGAACACAATGGCAGACAAGGGTGGCCGCAGGAGGAGATCTAGTAGCATTCTCCAGGTCTACCATGAGCCTCTTGAGCCCGTTGAGCAGCTGAGCGATCAGGCCGCTCTCCCCAACTTGAATGCCAACTGGGTAAACGCAAAGGGTAATGATCCTCCCGTCCCCATCCCTCCCCTCCAAGCTTGCCGTGATCCCTGCCCTATCCGCCGCGGGGTGCAAACCAAGCTTCTACACCAAAGTGTAAAGCTTATGCTAACCTCTCCTCTCCCCAAACAGGCGCATGGACAATTCACTTCGTCCTAATCCTCGCCCTCAAGATCATATACGACATTGTCCCCGGTGTCTCACAAGAAACGTCATGGACGCTAACCAACATCACGTACATGATCGGCTCGTACATCATGTTCCACCACGTCCGGGGCGTGCCCTTTGAGTTCAATGGCGGCGCCTACGACAACCTGAACATGTGGGAGCAGATCGACGACGGAGCCCAGTACACGCCCGCCAAGAAGTTTTTGCTGAGCGTGCCCATTGTCTTGTTCCTGCTGAGCACGCATTACACGCACTACGACTTGACGTACTTTATCATCAACTTTTTGGCGGTCATGGCGGTCATCATTCCCAAGTTGCCTTATGTGAGTTGGCCTTAGTCCTAGCCGTGTTTTATATATCTGAAGCACATTACTAACTATTTGTCCTTTTCTACAGAGCCATCGTATGCGTGTCGGTCTCTTCTCTGGAGTCCCAGAGGAATAGAACCCCTCCGATGAAGAAGACAAAGATAAAGGTTGGGAAATCGTACCGAGAAGGAGTCAAAACAACATACTGTCTCGCCTTCTGGAAGCACAACTCTAGGGCCTCCATTTGGCAAAACAAACACAAAAAAGAACCGGGCTGTGGGTTGGGCGTTGCGGACATCGGAGGATTGGGAAAAAAAAAGGCGCCCCTTAGGGTCATAGAGGAGGAGGATCCAGTGACTCCAGTCAGCTGCCTCATAGCGTGCTTCTTGCTCTGTCATCATCATGATTGGCGGCAAGCTCTACCTACGGAGGCAGCACGTGTGTGGGTTAGCAGAGGGAAGCACGGAAGTACACCAGCACCAGGCTTCAAGGCATATGTTGAGAACCATCTCCGGTCGGGACAGGATCGGGTCGGGTTTTAGGAGATATTACACAACACACATGGGTCAGGCTAGGTCAGGTCAGGTCAGGTCAGGTCAGGTTAGGGTAGGGTGGGGTAGGGTAGAGAAAGAGGGTTGGTTCTGTCCGTCGGAGAAAGGTTCGAGCATGGTCAAGCATGGTCGAGGAACGAGAGGAAAAACATGTGAAGTGTTTGTGTTTTCCTTTTTCAGTCTTTAGGGTTAAATGTATAGGATCATCAGCGTCACTTAAAAGCATGGTTTTACACTTTGTCCGCTTGTCTGTTCGTGTTGCTTGCTACTTTTCTCTTGCTGTGGCTTGAAGTGGTTCACACAAGTCAAGTCAACTCAAGTAAAGTCAAGTCAAGTACAAAATCGTACTTGGCCGAAGGGGGTCGTAAAAATAAACCGAACACAAAATCAACGATACAGGACCCAGCTTACACCTTAAGCCGTAATAACAGCAATACACAAGCTCATATCAACAAACCTACATGGAAGAAAAGAAAAGAGGATGAAAAGAAAAGAGGATCAGGTTTCTTATGAACCCAGAACCACCCATTCCTTGTTGATGTGATGGTTAAAAATTGAAGCAAAACGCACCTACTTTGTCACTGTTGGTATGTATTTGGTTGTTTTTTTACGGCCCCTTCGTTGGCTTACTTGTCAAGACCCCAGTCAAAGTTGACTTGTTTCTACTTAGATTTGAATTGCTTTGTTTACTTGACTTGTTCGGAGCGCAGATAATTTGGTCATAAACCACCACAGCAAAACGTTTTCCCGGATCAGATACTCACTATCTCGGGCAGAATGGTACAACAACCAACGAGACAAGTTGGCAAGTCAAGTCTTACTTCAAACTTGACTTTACTTGGCCAATTCTGGCGAGATCTGGCTTGCCTGCGTCCAACTGGACTTGTATTAAGCACTCCTGGCTTGTGAGCGAGTGCTGTGTGTGGGTGAGGGATGGGGCAACATGGGGATCTTGTACTCGTGGCAGTGGGGAGCTCCCACCATGAACATGAAGTTAGCCACCCGCAACTGGTGGGGGAAGTCCGTCAACAGATACGAGATCAAAAGTTGGCATTGTATGCTCGATGCCTAATGCTGGATGCGAAGCAGTAGGCACGCTCATGCACTTAAGATTCAAGGCGGGGGGGTAAGGCGCGATGTGGCGATGGTGTCTCTAGGTGATCCATTGGAGCAGAGGGCCGACGGTACTGGATCAGTTGGAGATCTGAGAGTCAATCCCTTGGTTTTCGGTAGAAGGCAAGGCAAGCAATGGAGCAGGAGGAGGAGCAGCAGCAGCAGCAGCAGCAGCAGCAGCAGCACGTGGAAGCGCATCGTCGCTATCTTAAACTCTTTCGAACTTCATGATACATACACTCTGAACTCACGAAAACCGGACTTTAGCTGACGTCTTCCGGAAGAACCTCCGGACACTCCGGTTATCTCCATTGCTGTGCTGCATGATACATGTCTATACATGTGGAATATGCATCCATGCCGGTTTGACAGCTCCGGTGCAGTTGCATCAGGCCCGAGGGATGGTTGAGAGCCTTGATTTCTACGTTGAAAATTTCATTTGCCTCGTATAAATTTTCTTGTTGGGTCTGCATGATTTCGCAAAATTCTTGTATGGAGGCGACTGACAGGTCCTGCAGGCAAGACGTGTCGTGATTTCCTGTACTGAGTTTTTTTTTGGAGTCTTTTTTTTCTGGGAGGTGCTCGCAACTTGACGACACCTCACCTCACCATACCTCGACGCGGCCTTGGGTATGAAGCATACGTACAAAGTACCTTATGATGTTTTGAGTGTGCTTGTTCGTTCACAGACGGAGCGCTCCTCGCTCAAGGCGTTGACAGGGTCGTGCTGTGCTCCGAGCAGCCACTTGACATGTTCCAAGGACACTACAGAGTTACGAAAGGCCATGGCTTTCCTCGGTGTTCTCGTCGTAGGATTTGTGCCAGCTGTAGACGCGAGATTTCTTACCTCAGGTCAGCTGGAAACGAGGATCACGGTAAGTTTCGAGGAGAAGCTGCCACAACGAATGGATATCGTCATCTTGAGGCCGCAAGCCAAGGAGGAAGCATCGCTTCCCTGCCTTTCAACACTAAGGCCTCGTCCAAATGCAAGTCTTTACACGTTCATGCTACCGCAGGTCATCGCTTCGCTCTCGTCAAGGCAACATAACATATGCAACCAGGTCTCTGGGTGAATGGTCGTCTCGTTTCTGGACAGTTCTAGGCCCGAGTACAGCTTACAGTTCAGAGGACTATACTCATGCAGCCATCCAGCCTGGAATCTACCGCAGAAACTTGTAAAACTCAGAATGGCACTGCAGGGTTAAACACTTGCCTTGAGTTATGTTGGTCTCTTTGCAGTTGTCTGTAGGCAAAAGCATGGCCGACATAACTCCGGCACGAAAATGTTCAACCAGGCCTGAAGTGCCAGTCTTAGAAACACGTTCCAGTTTCTACGGCAGGTCAGAGAAGTACGAACCTCCTCAAACATGCTGTACTCAGGATTCGCCATCGATCAATGATGAAATCTACCCCAACTATAGGCCCGTCCAGCATGAGGGAAGAAACATGTGCTCTTGGAACAAGACGTCTCTCCAGTTCGGCCACCTGTATATTAACCCCCATTCCTCTCAACTCGATCGTATGTTGAAACTCTCTTCCTTACCTCACAGCAAAGAGCAAACATCCAGACTGCTCTTGAGTGCTAGGTAACAGTGGCACCAGCCTGCCCGCACACTTCAAAGCACACTTCTAAGTACGTGTCCAAGTCCATCTTGGTAGACTCCCTTTTAAGGGTTCATACCACCTACCTACCTGTCTGTCTGTCTTGTCTTCTGGTTGCTAACCTACCTCGTCTGGTCCAACAAACAGCCATGAAGTACTCAACCACCTTCATCATCGGAGCAGTTACGGCTGTCTCCCAGCTCTCCCAAGCTGCCCCCACGAACAACAACAACAATAACAACCGCGGAACCAACAACGACGACCCAGCCCACAACCGCCTCGTCACTCGCGTCGCCGGTGCTGCTGCTACTCACCTCGCTCACGTCGCGAAGACCACTCTCCCCGCTGCGGCCGTCAACCCCCTCGTCATCCTTTCTCCCGACGAGGTCGTTCCCATCATCAAAAGCCTTTTTGCCGACCCTCCTGTTGCCAGCAATGATGCTGCCGCAGTGAACGACGAGAGCAAGGCGGCTGCCGCTGCCACTGCTAAGGGCGAGGAGGGTGCTAAGACTTCTGTTGTTGTTCCTCCCTTTATTCGTCCCTCTCATATTCCCTCTATTACTCCCGCTGTTGCTCCCTCTGTTGCTCCCGCTGTTGCTCCCTCTGTTGCTCCCGCTGTTGCTCCCTCTGTTGCTCCGTCTGTTGCCCCGTCTGTTGCCCCGTCTGTTGCCCCGTCTGTTGCCCCGTCTGTTGCCCCGTCTGTTGCTCCCTCTGCTGCTCCCTCTGCTGCTCCCTCTGTTGCTCCCTCTGTTGCTCCCTCTGTTGCTCCCTCTGTTGTTCCCTTTGTGATTCCTTTTACTGTTCCATCTCCTGTTTCCTTTGATTTTCCTTTTGTTGCGTCCTTTGTTGCTCCCTCCTCTGTTGCTCCCTCCTCTGTTGCTCCCTCCTCTGTTGCTCCCTCCTCTGTTGCTCCCGCCTCTGTTGCTCCCTCCTCTGTTGCTCCCTCCTCTGTTGCTCCCTCCTCTGTTGCTCCCTCTGTTGCTCCCTCTGCTTCGGCCTCGGCCAGCGGCAACAACTCCCAGTCCGTTGCTTCTGCGTCCACGACTGCTGCTGGTGGTGCTGCTAGGTCCACCTCTTCTGCTGCTGCTGGTGGTGCTGCTAGGTCCACCTCTTCTGCCGCTGCTGGTGGTGCTGCTAGGTCCACCTCTTCTGCTGCTGCTGGTGGTGCTGCTAGGTCCACCTCTTCTGCTGCTGCTGGTGGTGCTGCTAGGACCATCTCTTTTACTACTACTACTACTTTGTCTCCCGCTGCTGCTCCCTCTGCTTCGGCCTCGGCCAGCGGCAACAACTCCCAGTCCGTTGCTGCTGCGTCCACGACTGCTGCTGCTGGTGCTGCTAGGTCCACCTCTTCTGCTGCTGCTGCTGGTGCTGCTGCCAGGTCCACCTCTTCTGCTGCTGCTGCTGCTGGTGCTGCTAGGTCCACCCGTTCTGCTGCTGCTGCTGGTGCTGCTAGGTCCACCCGTTCTGCTGCTGCTGCTGGTGCTGGTGGTGCTGCTAGGCCCACCCGTTCTGCTGCTGCTGCTGCTGGTGCTGCTAGGTCCACCTCTTCTGCTGCTGCCGGTAAGGACGAGGACAAGAAGGAGGAGGAGGACTCTGGCAAGAAGGACGACGCCAAGAAGGCCTTCTTCGAAATCCTCGGTGACATTGCGTCCAAGAAGGATCTGGAGCAGGCCTGGAAGGGGTATCTCGAATTTTTTATGAAATTTGGAGATGGCAAGGGTGACAAGCAGTCCTCCACCAAGAAGGTGTCCGACGAGGTGGTGGCCAAGGAGCTGGCTGAGATCAAGAAGGCCTTCTTCTATTCGCTTGATGGCCGCGCGCCCAAGGAGCTTATCAAAGTGATGTGGAATGGATTCGCTTTCCCGGAATTTCGGAAAAGGCTCATCAAGGACGGCGGGAAGTTGGCTAGCATAACCGTCGAGAAGGAGTTCGACAGCAAGAAGTTTGGTAGCATAACCATCGAGGAGGACTCCAACAAGTCCGGCGGCAAGAAGTCAGATGACGAGGCTAACGACAACAAGGCCGGCAACGAGGACAACAAGCCTGCTCCCGCCTCATCAAGTGTTCCTCCTACACCCACAGGAGGACTAGCTCCTCCGCCTCCTACACCCACAGGACCTGGTCCTCTTAAGCCTGGGAAGATTCAGCGTAGGGACGGTGGTGAGGGTGGTGGTGGTGATGGTCAGGGTTTTGGTGGTGGTGGGTTTGGGGAGGAGTATGCTGCTCCTGGGCAGGTCTTTGGCGGTATTGATGCCTCTTTGGATGGCCGGTTCGGTGGGAATGGTCAAGGTGAGTAAACCCCTTCGTTCTCTCGAGGCTCAGGAGAAGAACGAAAGAAATACTGACGATTTGGTAGGCAACAACAACGCTGGTGGTGGCGGCTTTGGCTTTGGCGGCCAAGGCGGTAACGAAGGCGGCAACAACGGCGGCCAGGAGAACCAGAACAACGGCGGCCAAGGTGGGCAAGAGGGCCAGAACAACCAGGGCGGCCAGGGCGGCCAGGAAGGCGGCAACGAAGGCGGAAACGGCGGTCAAGATGGTCAAGAAGGCGAGAACAACAACGTCGGTGGCCAGGGCGAACAGGGCGGCGACCAGGGCGGTAACCAAGATGGCGCCCAAGGCCAAGGTAACAACGGAGTGAACAACAACGTTGGCGACCAAGGTGGTGAGAACCAGTACCCTCCGTTCTACCCTCCGTTCTACCCTCCCAAGAACGAAGAGGAGCAGAACGCTGGCGACAACCAGGGTGGCCAAGATGGCCAGGCCCAGGGTGGTCAAGATGGCCAAGATGGCGGTGACGACCAAGGCGACGACCAAGGTGAAGATGGCGGCGGTGATGATGGCCAGGAAGATGGCAACAACGAAGATGGTAAGGAACAAGATGCCAACGCCCAGACTGATGACCACGGTGACGAGGAGGACGCCGGCAACGAGGGTGGCGCCGGTGAGGAAATCAACGCGGCTCCGGCTAACGCTCCAGCTCCTCCAGCTCCTGCTCCTGCTCCTGCTCCTCCGGCTGCTGCTCCTCCGGCTGCTGCTCCTCCGGCTGCTGCTTCTCCGGCTGCTGCTTCTCCGGCTGCTGCTTCTCCGGCTGCTGCTTCTCCGGCTGCTGCTCCTCCTCAAGCTCCCGTCGTCGTTCCCACTGCTGCTCCGGCTCCGGCTCCGGCTCCGGCTCCTGAAGGTGCGCCGGCTCCTGCACCTGCTCCTGAAGGTGCGCCGGCTCCTGCTCCTGCTCCTGCTCCTGCCCCTGCACCTGCTCCCGCCCCGGCTCAACCTCCCGCTGGCCCTGGCCCTGCCGGTGAGCATGCCCATCCTCTTACAACCCAAGCTCCCCAGCCCGCTCCAAGGCCTCAAGAACCATCGACTAACTCATCCCCCTTCTCAGGTGCCCCAGCTCCCGCCCCAGCTCCCGCAGACGGCAGCCCCGTCGCCCAGATCCCCGACGGGCAGATCCAAGTCCGCCCTCCCCTCCCCCCTCTCCCCACCCCTCACGTCGGAGCCGACGGTGAGTGGGTCGCGCCCCTCGCCCTTCCCAACCCGAACTTCAACCAAAATGCCCCGGCCGGTCCGCAAAACCTCCCCTTCGTGGCCGCCGACGCCAACGGCAAGCCGACCAACAACCCGCCCGACTGGAAGGCGTTGGCCGAGAAGTACGGCATTCCCGAGGCCGATCTGAACTCCAACGAAGGGTTCTTTGATTCTTGGGGAACGTGGCATGGACCGCATGATGAGGATTGGGAGGAGTGGAACGCGAAGTGGGGGCAGTATGCTCCGGGTTATGTTAAGCCGCAGGCGCCGGTGAATACGCCGCATGTGCCGGTGCCGGTGCCGCATGGGCCGATTGTGGCTAGCGGTGCTAGTGTGGATGGGGGTAGGTTGTGGAAGACCATGGGTATGGAGGTGATGGTGGCTGTTGTGGGAATGTATCTGTGGTAGATATCTACCTTGGTGTAACTGGGAGGTGGGTTGGTAAAAGGGGTTCTGAAAATTGTATCGGGAAAGATGTAGCAGAAAAAGATGACCACATCGAATCACGGTTTTGATAACGAAGGAGGGTATGGAGACAAGGAGGAGTTTTAGGCATTAAAGATTGGTACTTATAGAAAGAGAATGCCATGATGTTCTTAACCTCTTTGATGAAGTCGACATGTGCATTGCTGGTGAGTTCTTTCCCCGAAATGGAATGGATGGATAGATCGTAATCTCAACTAGCTCACATTATTTCAGAGCCATAGGAAGTCACGATGTGTTGTGGTGGTTTTCTCTGGCAGTGACAACAATATGTGAAGGTGAATGTGAAACATTGATGAGATTGCCGATTATTGAACATGGCATTCTTCGTTGTCGGTCGGGCATTGTTCCGGATCGACCTGTGGTTCAGGGTTAGGGTAAACGGAGGTCGGAGACATTTGCATCGACGCATCCGTGATTACAGCCGGACCGGGTGAATGCCTGCCGAGTGTCATTAGGTAATCACTGACCGACGGCAGAGAAACAGAAAAGGTGTGAGTGGGGGCCGCGCGGCGGGATACAGTGCACGAGACTGTGTAGAATACGAGTACGAGCAGGGGTCAAAATGTATATACGAAAGTAGGGTGCAGACTATATATTGTATAGAGATCTGCTGGGTAAATCCCTTATACAGAATCTCTAATATTAGGGTTTTACTAGTTATACTAGCGGGCCTAGATTATATAAGATAGGGCGGTCTAACTACCCCTATTACTTCTTTTATCCGATATACCCCCTTAGCTAAATTGGATTCAATTTAGGAAGTTGGCTAGATAAAGTTATTTATAGTTCTGCACTTATTTTCTCCGTTTCTTCTAGCGGTTACTTTTAAAAGTATTGCCCGCTATCGTATATTATAAATATAGAAGGTTAATAATATTATTTCTAATAATAAGCGGGGTTTTATAATTTAGTAGTTAAAGCGTTGGGGTATAATTTTAACTATCCGTCTATTATTTCTTAAGTATATTTAATAGTATAATTAACGGTTTATCTTTAAATATTATATTTAAAAGTCGTAGGTTCGAATCCTATCGAGGCTAATCTTTTTATTTTTTTCTACCTTATAGTAATTACTATATTAGAGCCTTTTAATTTATAAAGGTCTTTTTAACCGTATTATATAGGAAGGTAATTTATACCCGTATTAATATTTATCCCTTCTTTTTATCGCTTAATAGATTTCTTCTCCTTAATTTTCCTCGTCGACCTTTATAATTAAATAATTCGCTTCGATCGTTAATAACTCCCTCTTTTTTCCTTTTATTTCTTTAATATTTATTAAATTGAATTGCTTTATAAATTTAAGGTACTTACGTAAATTTAGCGCCTTTATTAATTTATTAGCGATTATCTATTTTATTAATACGTAGTATACGTCGATAAAACTTTATTATTATCCTTCTTTAAGCTAATAATTATAAATATCGACGTATTTGAATTTTATTTAGAATTTAGAATTCTCCTTAATAATAAAGCAGATTATTTATTTATTATTATAATTAAGGGGGATAATTTCGAGTTTAAGCCGAAGGTTAAGGGAGTTAAAGAACCTCTTAGCTTATATATTTTCCTTTATTCTTTAGGCGAAAAATAATAATTTAACTTCTATTATTAAAGTTGTTATTATATCCTACTTATTAGTTTGCTAATTAATAGTCCTGCTAAATAATTGTATTGCGAACCCCTAGGAGTTTTGTTAGTTAGAGGAATTATTAATAAAAAACGAATTAATATAAATTTTAAACCCGTTTCCTCCTCCTAATTAAAGGGTATAGTAATTAGTATTTTGAAAGTAGGCCTTTACTTGTAGGATTATTAAATAGTAAACTTACCTAAGGTTAGTAAGGAAGCGAATTAATTGGGATAGAATAAAAGTAATATTAAGTTTAATAATAATTATAAAGTAAAGAATAGCGCTAATTATTTATTAATATTACTTAATTAAATATTGGGTAGCGGTTTTAGGCGAGATAGTTAGTTCTTTAAGTATTATAGGGGTTTCGAAGACTTTCCTAATTTATATAATTCCCTTTATTATTTTAAAGATATATTTTCGCTAAGATAGTTAAATTAATCGATGAGGGCGGTTTCAAATAATTTCGATTTTTAAGAATTATTAAATATTATAGCCGCCCGTTAATTAGTAGTATTTTTTAAGGGTAGTAATTATTCCTTCTATTAACGATAAATATTCTATTTTATAAGCGAGAATAATATTATTTATATAAAAGAATATAATTATATTTTTATAAATTAAAATATATAATTCTATAGGGATAGGGGCTAGTTTAACTTTTATTAGGGTATTAGTAAACTCCTTCTATTAAAATAAGGGAGAATACTTTAAATTATAGAGGGCTCGTAGTAATTTTAATACTTTACTTTAATATATTTAACTGTATAGTACTTTTATATAAATAATTTTGTTAAATATTATATTAATAAAAGCGTTAATAGCATTATACTATTTAAATTCGAAATTAAAGTAAATAGTAATAATTATTATAATTTAAAAAGACCGGATTGTGAGGGTAGTAGCGTATATTTTGCGTACGTTATTATATAATTATTAATTTTTTTATATAATTAAACGGGCTTTATATTTAAAGAAGTAATTTTTTATATTAAATTTATACGTATATATTTATATAGAATTAAGAGGAGGAATAGTTTTAACAATTAATTATTCGTTTTAATTAATTTATACCTACGATTTCTTTTTTTTATAGTCGTTTATATACTCCCGCTCTACCCTTACGAAAATATTATTAAAAGGATAATTTTAAAAGTCTTTGTAAAATTGAAGGAAAGGAGGAAAGTTTTATTTGTAAAGTATATTTAAAGTTTTAAGGGCGTTGAGATAATTTATGTAGTTTTTAATTAATTTCGAATTATTAGAGAATTCCTCTTCTCCGTCGATTTTTTTAATCCTTAGGCATTTTAATTAATTAAAGGTTTCTTTATCGATAGATTATTTATTATATAGCCTAATATTTATTTTATTTAAAGTAATTAAGAAGGACCCGATTTAATAGAGATATTTATTATACGTTGGCTAATTCTTTTAAGGGTATAACGTATTGAAGTTATTAATAAGGAACGACGTTGGATTTTTTAGAGGGGTAGGATAACCCGTTTCTTCCTCTTTATTTATTATTATTACCTATTAATCCTCTTACAACTATAATTCTAAGGCCGCTATTAGGGTAGTTATAATACTTTTACCCTTTTAATTTATTTATCTTTCTTCTTTTTATATATATATAGATTCGGTCGGTTTAAAAGTTATAGTTCTATTGGCGGCGGGTAGGGTTTTAATAATTAGATTAATCTTATTATCTTCTACTTTAGTACTCTTAGTCGGTAGTAGGTCGGATATATCGAAATTTAGTTAATAAATATTATTTAGTTGTACGGCTAGTTTTTTAAAGGAAATATTGAGAGTATTATAGAACTTTTTAATATTATTTATAAAGACTTCGTCCTTATTAAATATTATATCCTTAGTTATAATTATTTGGTTTATATATAGGTTCTAAATATAGTAGATATTATTGGATTAGTAACCGATTAAATATTTAATTTAAGTGCGTTTTTTGAACTTTTAAATCCGTTTTTAACTACGTAAAATATTAATTATAAGTACGAAAGCTTTATAACTATATATTTTTAAATATAACAGCTATAGTACCGTTCTTTATTAACCGCCGTCGCAGTTTACTATATATATTATAAAGCGCTCTTTTAGGGACTTTTAATTAAATTCCTATTATAGGGTTATATTTAATAAATATATTGCCGTTATTATAATTTCTTTTTAAAATTCTTAAAGTAGATTTGCCCCCTCCTTTATAGCCGTCGATTTTTCCTTAATTATACCCCCCGAACGCTCGGCGCTACTATTTTATATTTAAATATAAGGAGCCGAGGGTTTAATAATTATATTTCTTTTTATTAAGAAGGTAGTAACGCGGGGCTTAATTATAATTATTTTATTATTATATTCGATTACTTTAAGTGTGACGGCGCCGGCCCGGCCATGCCGCCATACCCGCCATACCCCTATAGGAGGACTGGTGTCGTAAAGTGCTATAAAGTGCTACGAAGGTTGGAGGAACGAGTGATATAGAAGGTTCGCGCCAAGGCTAACCCAGACGGGCGCTAAGCCTATTAAAAATATTTACTCTTATTTATTATATAAGTGAAGGGCGATACGAATAAAGGGATTGGCTATTAGCGACCCGTATATAGGTCCCGCTATCGCTTATACACTAAGGTATTTATTCGGGTTCGTAACGTATATATCTAATTCTCTTCCTTTTCTTCTCCTTACCTAAAATCTTCTATTATAAATAGAATTTTAACTTTACTTTCGACTTATCTATATTATACCCTTATATTATTTTAAGTTACTTTAACAATACCTAGGAAGGTTAAATCCTAAACGAACGGAAACTAATATAAATAATTGAACCGACCGTCGTAGTTTAAGGAATCGAAACTCGCGATAATTAATACAATAATACCCCCGCACTTAATTCGTAATAATACTAACGTTAGAACTAAAGGCTCTAATAACCCCGATAAGGATTATTATGAGAAGGATAACCGTAATAAAGCCGACCTCTTTAACGAAGAAGGCGAAGACGAGAATTCGAATTCTAAATCCGAAAATAAAAGCGACGAAACTTTTAACGAAGGAGACATTGTCGATAAGGATAAATCTAAGTCGTCGAAAGAGAAGGATAAGGCTACTATTAAACTTAGCGTCGATAAAAAAAAAAAGTTAATTAAGTGCGTCGATCCTATCTTTAAAGAGAATACGAAAGCCTTTATATATTTTAACGAAGAATATTTTAATAATCTTTACCCTTTCGAAGAGAAATTTCATAGCAAATTTACCCTTCTTCGTAAAAAGACCCTACTTTACTTATATAACTAATTTAAGTCCCTATCCGAAGTACTAGCCGACGCTCTAATTAAAAGTAAGGACGACGAAGAGGAACTTAAATTATCGTTCAACTTATTCAATTAGTATATTAGCGGCGAAATTAATAAATATAGTACCGCTTTTACTTTAAAGGACCTTATTAAGGATTTAAGGGCTAAAATAAAGGAATTCATTAAATTCTTTATTCGTAATACTATTCCTTACGTCCCCTATCGTATTTTATTACTTAATTTAGAACTACCTTTTAATAGTTACTTAAACGAAGCCTAATTTACCGAACTATATACTAACCGCTTAATCAATATATTCTACGAATTTAAACTTTAGGTTACAATAGCTATAACCTTAAGGGAATAGGTATTAGAACTACGTAAAATTACTTCGTTATTAAATATTAAACTTTATACCGTTTATAATTAAGTCCTTAAATTAAAAAAAGCTCTTTCCAATACGCTTACCTTAATTATTAATCTTAAAATAGTTTAGTCCTTCAAAAACTATTTAGCGGATAAAGAAGAGGAAATTTAAACCTTAAAAAAAATTATTACCGACTTAAGCATTTTTAAGGGTATTTACAAATTAAAGGATAAAGTAGCAGTAACTACGATTAAAGAGACGGTCCTTCCTAATATAGAGAAGGATCCTAATATAGCCCCCCTTCGTTATTCGATTATTCGCTTTATAACGGCCCCCCTTAATAATAACGTCGATAATAATAACGCTCCGATCGTTCCCCTTCGCCGGGCCCGACTCTCGACTAAATAGGCCGACCCGCCTAAATTCTATAATTAAAATAAGGAAGACGACGTACCTTTTAAAGCTTAATATAATTTAATTTAAAATAAGTTCGAAATTAATATTAATTACTACTTTATTAATTACAATAAATTTCTTTATATTAAAAGTCGTTTAGCCGGCTATACTTTTAAAAATTTAATATTTTACTTCCGCAAAACTTATTTTAATTATTTTACTATTTATTCTAATTTAATAACCTACTTATAGTATAAATATAGCGACCTTAACTAAGACGAAAAAGCCTTCGTTAATTTTACGAAATTTAAAATAAAGGATAGTAATAATTTCGATTTCTTTAAAAATAAATTCATTCGTATAATTAGTAAATACTAACATTTTAAGACCGAATAGAAGTACGAACTATTCTAACGCCTTCCTACGGAATATAAGAAATAAATAAGCATTAAATACCGCAACCCTTCTATTTCTTTCGAATTTTATTATATCGATTATTCCAATTTTAACTAAGTACTTAAAACTATTACGGAAAAAACTAAGGTTACTTTTAGCAATTCTCGTAATAAAGGAAATAATAATAAGGGATCTAATTTTAGTAGCTCCGCCGGCTCGGGATCCAGGGGCTCTAATTCCTCTACTTCTAAGCCCGTTAGCAATAGCAAAGGAGGTAATCGTTCTATAGTCGATAAAACCGAAGAAATAACCCGCCTATTTAATAAGGATCGTTATTTCCTTTATAAAGAACGCGGCTATACTAAGCGCAATTGTCCTTAGAAGGATTAATACGATTGAGAGCGCCGTAACCGTATAATTACTATCGTCGAACGCTATTTAGTTTACGAGAACGGTATTAAAAGTAGTTAATAAGCGGCTCCCACTACCGCTAGCGCTACTACCGGTAATATTATTCCCGTTATTAATAATTAAGGAAATTAATTACCCTAAGTAAACTAAATTCCTTCCTAAAGGAGGTATCGATTACGGAACAGATAAAAGATAAATAGAGATAAAAAAAGGATGGATTTAATTTAATACCCTACTTAGGAGGGGATCTTATATTTATTTAATATATTATAATTAATAATAGAATATCTTTATTTATATTTAACGCCCTAATCGATATAGGAGCTAACGGCTATTTATTTATTAATATAATATTTGCTAATAAATTAAAAAAACGGTTACTAATAGAAATAATAAATAACTTTCCCGTTCGAAGTATTAATAATTATTAAGGAAAGATTAACTAAAGTATTAAGGAAGTAATTAAAACCGCTTTAAAGGTCCGAAACCGAATTATACCCCCGGACTATTTTATTATTATTAATATAAACTACGACTTTATTATCGGCCGTAAATAGTTCGATATCTACGATATTTGGGTCGATTATAAGAACCGCCGGCTAATCTTCCCCCTCGAGTAGAAGCCCGACCCGGACTAGATAAGGAATTTAAATTTCGAAGTCCGCCCTAGAGGCTCTAGGATCGTAAACCCGAATTATTAGAAGGACGCAGCCTATTACAATATATTTATAGAATAAAAAGATAAGCGACGAGCCGACAGTAAAAATAGTAATTATATAGCGTTTAAATTTATAAGTAATTATACAATTATTCTAATATTTATTCCGGCGGGCTAACCCTTTCCCAATTACTATAAGAAAGAATTCAATTAAAAAGCCTACGATTAATATTAAAGAGAAGTTTAATAATATTAAAAATAAATCGAGAAGCGTATTTACGAATTCGAAGCTCTTTAATTATAATTTAAAAAGACAGTCCTTATTATACTAGCGGACCTTAAATATACTTAAAATAAAAATATTAGCGAATTAGGTTATACCCGTCCCTACGTCCTACTTTAGAACCCCGATTCGATTTTTAAACGAATTAACTTACTAAATAAAATGGAGAGGAATTTAACTAATTTTATTTACTTTATAATATTATCTCTAAATCCCCCGCGAATTCGAATTAAATTAACCGAACTACGCGACGGTAAATAGAGTTCTAATAGCTAAGGTATATATAAATTTAAAAGAAATTCAACTAATTAATATAAGGAGCGACCAATATAGATATACATCCTCGAAGGCGACCTATTTATAAAGTCCGCCGCTAAAGCCGACCGTACAATATATTCGACGAATATCTTCGAAATCGACTAGTTTATCTAATAGAAATATATAATAGACGACCCCACTTAGGAACCTTTATTTCGTAACGAGAAAGAACTCCGGGAAAAAGTTTTAAAAACAATATCCGAATACTATTACAATTATATCGATATCTTTAATAAATTCGATTCGAACGTCCTACTAAATTATTAACTATACGATTATAAGATTGAATTCGAAGAGGGCTATTAATTAGAAGAATTCGGTTATAGCCCTCTCTATAAAATATTATTCGACGAATTGGAGGTAATAAAGAAATATATTATAAAAAACCTATTTAAAGGATTTATCGAAGCGAATTCTTCCCCTTAGGTAATACCCGTCCTATTTATTAAGAAAGCCGACGGCAACCTACACTTTTACATAAACTACCGAAAATTCAACGTAATTATAAGGAAAGATCGATACCCTTTATTATTAATCGAAGAAACCTTAACTAAAGTCGCTAAAGCCTAATAATTTACTAAGATCGATATTCGATAAATTTTCTATTATATTCGTATAAAGTTAAAGGATAAAGAATTTATTACTTTCCGTACCAGTATAGGAGCTTTTAAATATAAAGTATTACTATTCGGTTTAATTAATAGCCTAACTAATTTTTAAATTTTTATTAATTCGCTTCTAAAGCCCTACTTAAGAGACTTCTATACCGCGTATATCAATAATATCTTTATTTACTCTAATACCCTTAAAAAGTATAAGGACTATATCCATAAAGTATTAGCGAAGCTAAAGGACGTTAAACTATAAATAAATTTAAAAAAATACGAATTCTAAATTATAAAGACGAAATTCCTAAACTTTATCGTAGGACGCAACGGTATCTCCATCGATTTAAAAAAGGTAGAGGTTATTAAAAAATAAGCTATACCTTCTAATTTACGAAGAATACAATTTTTTTTAGGGTTTTACAACTTCTACCGAAAATTTATTAAAAACTATAGCCGAATAGCCCGTCCCCTTACTAACTTAATTAAAAAAGGCGAAACGTTCGTATAGACCAATAAGTATTAGGCGGCCTTCGACGGATTAAAGTAGCTATTAATAGATACCCCCTTATTAAGGCACTTTAATTACGATACAGAAATACGAATCGAAATAAATATTAACGATAAAATCCTCGCTAGAATCCTCTCTCAATATTAAGAAGATACAAAGGAATAATACCCTATTACTTATTTCTTAAAAATTATATAATAGACCGAATATAATTACCCGATCTATAATAAGGAGCTGCTCGCTATTATTAGAGCCCTTTAAACCTAACGCCCCGAATTAATAAAATTAAAATAATCGAAGCCCTTTACAATTATTACAGACTACTAAACTTTAAAATACTTCGGTACGAAGCGATTATTCAACCTACAATAAGCCGAATAAATAGAGTTCCTATCTTAATATTATTTCGAAATTACTTACCGTCCCAATACTAAAAACGCGGCTACTAACGCTTTATTACGTAAATTAGAAGACCTTAAAACCCAAAAGAATAAGAAGAAAGCTTACTACACCTTCCAAATATTTAAACCGTTAGTAAACAAGAACGACGGAACTAAAGTTATTACCCTAACCTCCATCGCCACATCGAACGGCTTTTTAGAGGAATCGGTACCGATCCTTATACTAGATATTAACGATTTGGAATTATACCTAATCGAACCTAAAGGCTACGAATTAGTTAATACGATTATAAAAGCCAACCGCGAAGAGGAATCCTTAGAAGAGTATTACGTACGCGCTTACAACTCCGACCCTAAATTTACAATAATAATTAACGGGTTATTAACGTACTAAAGTCGCCTCGCTATTCCCAATAAAAATAACCTTCGAACCCGTATTATCAATAAAACTTATTCTACCCTAATAACGGCCTACCCCGGCCGGAATAAAATACGAACGATTTTAATCGAATAATATTAGTAGCCCAATATAGCGGGAAATATTAATTATTTCGTTAAGAATTATATAATTTATAAAGTTAATAAAGTATTTAAAAATAAAACCTTTAATAAATTGTACCCTATCCCGCCGCCCACTAGGAAATAGACTTTAATTGTAATCGATTTTAAAAAGATGCCTAAGGATAAATACAGTTATAATAACACTCTTATAATAGTAGACCGCTTAATAAAATCATTATAGGTTATACCTTATACCGAACGGGTAATTACTTAGGACGCCGCCCGAATATACTACGAAAGACCTTATAAAGTCTATAGTATACTAAAGGAGGTTATTTCCAATTATAATCCCTAATTTATATTGGCTTTTACCAACGAAATATTTAAATTAACTAGTATAAAGTAGAAATTAACTACTATAAGCTATAGCTAAATAGTAGAGTAAACGGAAATTATAAACGTATATTTCGATTAGTAATTTCGTCCCTTCGTTAATTATTATTAAGACGATTAGTTAAAAATAATCCTAATATTTAACGCTATATAGAATAGTTTTCCTTAAAATAGTATTGGCCTCTCCCTTTACGAGGTTATATTCGGTTGCTTAATATATATACCCTTCGATTAGGAAGCCCGAATTTAAGACCCCTCTATCTTTAGAACCGAATAATTAATTAGGGAGTAAGTTTAAAATTACATTTAACGTATTTATAAATATATAGAGTTCGCTAAGGAAATAATTATAAAAGTATAGGAAGAGTAAGTTCGTTAGGCTAATAAGAAGCGTAAGGACCCGGATTTTAACGTTAGAGACCGAATTATTATTATTAAGCGGTTATAATTAATAATAATTCATCCTAATAATAAGCTCAACTTTCCTAATACCCGTAACTATTATAAGATTATCGAAAAAGTAGAATATTCCTACTATTTAGAGCTCCTAAATAATTAGAAGGATTTAAATCTCTTCTACGTTAACTACTTAAGGAAGTACAATAATAACCTATTACCCGGTTAATCGGCGGAATACCCTAACCCTATTATTAATAACGACGAAAATTCCGAATAGGAAGTCGAAAAGATTAATACTTCTAAAATAATTAACGGCAAACTCTTCTATAACGCGGATTGGAGAGGCTAGGACCCCGACCTAGAGTATTAGCCGGCCTTTAACTTTAAATACGCCCCGAAGCTTTTTTAGGAATTCTACGAAATTAATTTAGAGGCCCCGGGCCCGCCCAAACGTTTAATAAACTAATTAAACGAGGATTAGGAGGAATATAAAGATAATAAACTATTAAAGTTACTAGGATTGAAGCGTTTACAAAGGATTTTATATAAATAAAATTGTTGGAGGATTATTACGTTTATTATAGAACCTTTAATTTAGTTTAGTAAAACTCGCGGACGAATCTTCTATATAAGGGGGGGTAATATAATAGCGCCGGCCCGGCTATACTACTATACCCGCTATACTCCTATAGGAAGACTAGTATCGTAAAATACTATAAAGTATTACGAAGGTTAAAGGAACGAGTAATATAGAAAATTCGCGCTAAGGCTAGCCCAAACGGGCGCTAAACCTATTAAAAGTATTTGCTCTTATTTATTATATAGGTAAAGGGCGATACGAGTGAAGGGATTGGCTATTAGCGACCCGCATGTGGGTCCCGCTGTCGCTTACGCACTAGGGTATTTATTCGGGTTCGCAACGTATGTATCTAGTTCTCTTCCTTTTCTTCTCCTCACCTAAAATCTTCTGTTATAGATGGAATCTTAGCTTTGCCTTCGACTTATCCATATTGTGCCCTTGCATTAAGTCGGATTTAATAATAAAATTTAAAACCGTTAAATAATAATATTAATATAATAATAATCGAATTTACTATTCGGTTTAATAAGTAATATAATTATATTATCCTAAATTAATAATTTATAATAATTATTAGGTTAGAAATTACCCCTCCCCCAAATACTTTTACCGGCGGGTAATTAAAGAAGTCGATTACGAAACGTAATCCCGGACCTTCTAGTACGTTACGGACCTCTCTACGTATTTAGTACTTTATTTTAATTACTATATAGGAATTATAATAAACGAGGTTAGGGCCTTTAAAATGTACTTTATATTCTTTGTCTATTAGTTGAATTAAAGTCTCTAATTTTAAATAATTAAATTAAAGGTACTAGCGTAAAGTATTGCCCTCTAAAAGTTTCCTAGCGGTCTCGTTAGTAAATTAGTAAGATTATATATAAAAAGAAGATTAATTAATACGTATTTTAAGGGGTATATATTTTAATATAAATTGGTTAAATTTTAAAGAAAGATAATAAAAATAAGTATTATTTAAATAGAAATATAAATAATTAAGATTAAAAGAATAATCCTAATATAGTTTTTTTTTTAATAATTTTCTTAGAAATATAAGGTTGTAGACTATTCTTAGTATAAGCGCGACGTCGTTAAGTTTAAGATTAATAGGGAGACTTTTATTATTATTTATTATTAAGTAAATTAAACCGTACCCTTCGATTATAATAGATTTATCTCCTACTTAAATATAATTTCCTTCCTTTATTAATATAAAACTTTTAAACCGACTGGCTTTATTAAAAATATAAATTATTATATTTAAATTAAAAATTACTAAGTTTCTTAGTAAATACTTTAACCCTTTATTATAAAGTTCTAATATTAAAAAGTTCGTTTCGTAATTCGTATTATTAATATATTAATTATTAAATTAAAAATTATTAATATTATTAGTGTAGGATATCTCTTCTTTATCCTTTTTAATTTGAATTTCCTTTGGGATTTCCTTTATTCGTTAAACGAATTTAGGGTCCTTTTAATAATTTTTATTTACTTTTATACGGACGTAAGAATTCTTTTTAAAGTATTTTAATCGGTTAATAGTATTAATGTACTAATAGTATTTAATTTAATAACTTATATATTCGTAAGTAAAGTAAATCCTCTTCGGCTTTTTATTATTAAAATTATAATTTTAATAATTTTTAGCCGGCCTTTTATTTCGGTTATCCCGGGGGTTATTAAGAGCGTCCCTATTAATTTCTTTAGTAAATATAGTTCTAACCCTAAATATTCTACTTTTATAAATTTGGGAATTACTTTTATTTAACGGGAACGTTTCGTAGACCGTTTATTTAAATTCCTGGGCTATATTTATAAAGGTATAAAATTCATTATTTTTAATTTAGTGATATATTATAGCCTAAATATTAAGGGGAGAATTAGGGAACTTATTTACTACGTAGAGGAAATTTTAACGTTAATTCTTTAAATTAATATATTTATCGATTTTATAATATTAGCCGATAGTTATAATTCCCTTCTATTCTTCAAATTAAGTAATTTAGTTCTTAGGGGGACGAATAAAACGAACCTTTTCTTAATATTTAACGCGGGCATCTTCTTTAGCTTTAATAAAGTTATAATTAATCGAAGTACGAAATTTATTGTATTAAACGGTAATAATTTAAGTCTTTAGAAAATAGGTTAAATAAAACTTTTTAATAATATATTTCTTTATTTAATTTTTAATTTCGTTAATATTTAAGATAAATTTATCCTAATCCTTTTTCTCGTAATAATATTTAGCTAGGGCGGCCTTATAATTACGGAAATTAAATTTAAATATAAAATTTAAACGTTTAGCGGTAAAAAATATTTTAATAGCCGGTCTAGGAGGGACGAGCGTTCGAACCGAAGTAGGAGTAGGGTTTATAGATATTAAGGTATAGGCCGGGGTTGTAGTGGATTGGGCGGTTTAAAAAGCCCGAATATTAGTTATTAGAAGGTTAGAATTATTCGAAGTTTTAATCGAAATTTCCTCTTCGGTAGATTCAAAAATCTATTGTTAGATTTAGGTCTCTTAAATTATTTCGATAATTAGTTCTTAAAAGTTAGTAATTAGCAATTTAAGAGGAGTAACGGGCTAGGGGATTCTTTTCTTAGGATTAGGGTCGATAAAAAATTAGAATTCTTTATTAAAAGCTTTATCTTTAAATCCCTTTTCCCAAAGATATTAATCTTTAAATTTATTAAGGATAACCTTACTTACGGTCTTAAAATCGATAGAGGTAAATATTATCGAATATAGGGGGTATAGTTCTATTATTTTTATTATTATTTGTTGAGTGCTATATTTGCCCGGTTTATTATAATTATTAATATTACGTATAAGACTCTTAATTATAGAATACGAGTACGAGCAGGGGTTAAAATATATGTACGAAAGTAGGGTGTAGATTATATATTGTATAGAGATCTGCTGGGTAAATCCCTTATATAGAATCTCTAATATTAGGGTTTTGCTGGTTATGCTAGCGGGCCCAGATTATATAAGACAGGGCGGTCTGACTACCCTTGTCACCTCTTTTATCCGACAGACTGCGACCTAACCGTGAAAAGGCTAGGGCCTAGACCGAGTGGATTTCTCGGTTAACGCTCCCGTTTGGGCGAGAATGAGGTCGCTCTTTTTTTTTTGTCTAGGGAGCTGGGGTCTGGGGAAGGAAAGAGGGTTCCGGAGTTAACTGCCCGGTTTGTTATGTGTTGTTGACTTGTTGTCTCTTGTTAGTGTTGTTCTAGGGGTTTCATAGTGAATGTTAACATCCACTATAACCCCCCTGGGTAAGAGGACGGTCTCGAATGGAAATGGACCACGGATTTTTGAGGATACCTCTAACGTCATGAATCGAGAAACCAACATGGCAACTCCTTTCCCATTACGGTTTAACCATAATGAATCCAGACCGCGGCCATGGTTGATGATGTGCCATCGTGTCAAATCTCCTTTGCTGTCAGGGGAAGCTTCAGGTCCGCCTCAGGTCCGGTCCAGGTAATGCCAGGCTATTCGACACTAGCATTGCACTAACAGTTGAGAGTGGACCCCGCTAATCCATAACAGTCGTGAACGGGGCCAATATTGTCACAGTGCCCATGAGTACATCTGCCAAGGCCATCGACGGGATCGGACGAGCACTGCAGTCATCTCAACTTTCTTTTTTCTCGGTCGGTGTCGAGTGGTTTCGTTTCGTCTTTTTCGGTGTTCTTCTTCTCTGCTGTTCTGTCTGAGCTGTTTTATCGTCACTCGGTTATCCACTCTGCTACCGGCACCCACTCTCTTTTACTAAGCAACACACGGCAACCGTGGACTCGGTAACTTTCGACTTATACAGAGAAGAGGTACAATACCTGAATACATAGACACGAGTTATAAGACACGGAGAGAACATACTGTACTGACCGGTCAGAGAGAAGTTGTTGTAGAGAGTACCTGTCCCAAAGCAGCCACTGTCACCACAACTCGAGGTTACAGTGACACTTTTTGGTTCAACAAACAAAGCGGGCTGAGCTTCTCTGGGTTCCCGGCTTGGAAATCTCGATCAGATTTGCTGCTACAGCCACTCAATTGCCAGCATCCCCATTCCGTCTTTTGGATCCGAGCCGGCCATTGATTTGAGACTCCCGGGCTGCTTACCATTCGCTGGCCCAAAGCCTTTCTCCGTGGCATTTCCATCATCCACTCCTTCCATCTCATCTCACAATCTCACACACCCGACCACGCCGACTCTCCCGAATCCCGTGTCCGTCTTCATTCCTTCCATCCTCTTTTCCTGATTTCCCTTTTCCCCCTCTCGCCCAGTTTAGTAATTTGTTGTTGGATTGGACGAGGTGAGCCACACACCAACTTCACTTTAACCAAACCACAACACAACCAACGACTGGCACCAGCCTCCACTTGCCACCATCAACAACGGCGGTGCAGCATCTCTTCTATGGGAGTCTAGGCCCGACTATCTACCACTACCACTACCCATTCACTACCTTCAAAACAACCTCGACGACTATCCATCTGGGTATCCCGACGGATTCTCGGCGCAATCTGGATCCTACAACACCTGCTTGTCTCGTCCGTCCCCGACCCATCTGAGACCCGGATCGATCAGCCAGCTGGTCATTTCCTTCTCCAGTTAGAATAGAGTACCTCGCATCAAACAAAGCCAGCCTGCCCTTGTCTACTCGGTCTTTCTAGAAACGTGATCCAACAACTACAACTATCCAAGGACATACATACCACAAGACAACCAGCACGAGCGCTTCCAGACCCTTTTCCCCAGACTAGATCGAGAATAATGCAGGCATCGCCTCGGCCCCGTCCGATTCCCCCTCGGTAGTCCCTCATCCTCGTCCCCCCCCCACGCGACTTCAAAATGAGGATCGCAATTAGAGAGCAGCTCGCGGCTCTCGTCATCTTTGCCGTCCTCCTCTCCCTCGCCATCGTCGCAATCCCCGTATGGATCTTTGTTAACAACTTTGTTATTGGCGTCACGACGGATGGCCTGGCCTTGTCCGCCTCTCTCAAGGCCTCTCGCATCTCTTCCGAAATCGATCTGATCCAGACGGCATGCATCACCATCTCTACACGACTCCTGCTTCAGAAGGCCTTCGAGAACTTCTACACCAATGAATATTACCGCAACCAAACGTCGGACGTCTGGAAGCAGGCTCGCGAGGATCTGGCAAGCGCGCTTTCCACCAGCAACGTGTCGGGTCTGTTGCAAGCCAGACTGTATTCTCGCAACACTACCGGTGATTCAAGTGGCCTTCTCAACATTACCGGCCAAGCAGCCCTGGCCGACCCTGTCTATCTTCCTTACAAATCCCCAACTGGTGCCGACGTCAAACTCGGCGATCCCGACTATGGCTTCCCCCCCATGCTTTACCCAAATATCACATACGAGAACAAGAACCTGCCGAGCCTTTACAAAAACAACAGCATCCAATTCTCTGCCAACATATTCCCTGGCGTCTCGTTGGGCAATGGCAGCGACGGCAACGGCATTCTCCTGGGACCGCTTGTGGTTAACGAGTCGTACGCGCTTGTCTCCATCACGGTCCCTGTTCGAGAGAATCAATCTAGCAAATTCATTCTTGGTTACATGACTGTGGTCGCCAGCGCGAGACAGCTCGTCGAGGTCCAAAAATCCAGCGAGGGCTTGGGCGAGACTGGCATTGCTCTGTTCATCGGCCCAGTTAACCCATGGAACCACTTCAACTCCAACATGCCTGCCAGCAACCAATCCTGGATCCCACCCCGTGATGAGTTTGCGAGGACGAACCAGGTCCATTTCCTGCTCCCGCCCGCCCCCAACCCCGGCCAAGAAGACCGCCACAGCGACCACAGCTTCGAGTCGGGTGCTTATGATGCCCCCTTCGATCCGGAAACGTACGAGGCGGTGCTGGATCTTTTTGTGGAGAGAAGCAATAAGACCAACTACGCCATGAGTAAGATCTCAACCAAGAATGAGCAGGGTAAAAAGGTGGCGATTGGTGCCGCCCGGCCGCAGACCTCCCTGGTCTCCTGGGCGGTGGTTGTGGAACAGGACAAGCGAGAGGCGACGGAACCGATCCGTACGCTGAGGAACATACTCTTGGGTTGCGTTTTTGGTACCGCGGGGCTTGTCCTACTGTTCATCATCCCCTGTGCCCATCTGAGCGTTATGCCGATTCGCCGGTTGAAGGAGGCCACCGAGAAATCGATTGCACCACCGGGTTACGAAGAATTGTTCGATTCCGACTTTGATGAGGAGAACCCTAGTTCGGGCGGCACCACATCGGGAAGGTCCGAGAAGAGCTGGCTCAAGACGTTGAAGCGGAGAATGCGCAAGTCGAAGAGGGCGAGAATGAGAGCTGCCGCTGCACAGGATGCACATCGCCATGCTTTCAAGATTCCCGCCAAAGTTGAGGACAGGAAGCACATCATTACCGACGAGTTGACCGAGCTGACGCAAACGTTCAACGAGATGACGGATGAGTTGTTGAAGCAGTACACTTCATTGGACGAGAAGGTGGCCGAGCGAACGAGAGAACTCGAAATCAGCAAGAAGGCCGCCGAAGCTGCTAACGAGAGCAAGACGCTGTTTATCGCCAACATTTCCCACGAGTTGAAGACCCCTTTGAACGGTATCATGGGCATGTGTGCGGTGTTGATGGAGGAAGATGATGTTCTTCGCATCAAGCAGTCGCTCAAGACTATTTACAAGTCAGGTAAGCATTTTCCCCCTGTCTTCTTGGCTTTCTTATGCTAACCATTATAGGCGATCTTCTGTTGCACTTGCTCGAGGATCTGCTCAGTTTCTCCAAGAACCAAATCGGCCAACAAGTCAGCCTGGAAGAAAGAGAGTTCAGACTTGGTGAGATAAGATCCCAAATGCTGGCCATCTTTGACAAGCAGGTTCGCGAGAACAAGATCACCTTCACCGTCAGCTTCGTCGGCACCGACCTCCTTGAGAGCAGCCCCGAGCGACGCACCAGCATCGAGAAGCGACTTCCCGCACTCGGACCCCCTGGTGTCGGCCGTCTCAAGGACATGTGTCTTTGGGGCGACCAGCACCGTATCCTCCAAGTCATCATCAACCTGGTCAGCAACAGTCTCAAGTTCACTCCGGCAGGTGGAAGAGTCGAGTTGAGGATACGCTGCGTCGGCGAGATTGAGCAACCCCAAGACGAAAGTAGGACTTCGTCGTTCTCCAAGAACTCGCATCGTCCAGGTAGATCCCGCCATAGGGTAGGATCGGGATCAAGGGACTCGCAATCTTCGAAGGGCGCGCCGCACTCGCCGAACCAGAACCAGAGCAGTGGTACCGCACTTTCTATCAACCCCATGGACCCCAAGTCGACGCCTCATGTGCAGATCAGGGAACGATCACCAACGCCTCCGCCGCCGAATGCCAAGTCGTTTATGTTCGAGTTCGAGGTGGAAGATACCGGCCCGGGTATTGCGGAGCACATGCAGCAGAAGATCTTCGAGCCGTTCGTTCAGGGCGATCTGGGTCTGAGCAAGAAGTTTGGTGGTACCGGTCTTGGTCTCAGTATCTGCTCCCAGTTGGCCACCATAATGGGAGGGACGATTGGGCTCAAGAGTACTGTTGGTGTGGGAACGACGTTTACGATGAGGATACCGTTGAAATATGTTCGGGATCGGTAAGCCGTCCTTTATCTCTGACTGATAACTGTATGCTAACGAAGAACCAAGGGCCTCGAGTACCGCCTCCAGCTCCCTAGCCTCCCGTCCACCCTCCGTCGGCTCCCTTGACGGCGAAACCATCCGCAACCCTCTCCCCAAGCAATCCACCGTCGACATCCACCACGGTCACTCCCACTCCCACTCCCACAGCCACAGCCATGGCCACAACCAACACACAACCGCTCCACCGGCCGCCGCCTCCGTCCTCGACACACAACCCCGTCTCGTCGGGCTCTCCCAACCCTTCTTCGCCACGACCCCCAAACACCCACCCCCCACAACGACCACCACCGCCTCGGGCGACGTCGACGACAAAATGGCCGCCCTCGACCGCGCCATGGCCGCCAAGCAACTCCAACAATCCGCCTCCTCCTCCTCTTCCGGGCCCGGCAAGCTCCGCGTCCTCGTAGCCGACGACAACAGCACCAACGTGGAAGTTGTCTCCCGCCTTTTGAAGCTCGAAGACGTCTACGACGTGACCATCGCCAAAGACGGCCAAGAAGCCTACGACCTCGTCAAAGCCAACATGGAGCATAACCTGCAGTTTGACGTGATTTTCATGGACATTCAGATGCCGAACCTGGACGGGTTGCAGAGCACGAGGTTAATCCGAAAAATGGGGTACAGCGCCCCGATTGTGGCGTTGACGGCTTTTTCGGAAGAGTCAAATGTGAAGGAGTGTATGGAGAGTGGCATGGACGAGTTTTTGAGTAAACCGATTAGACGGCCGGCGCTGAAGCAGGTGCTGAAAAAGTTTGCGACGATTTATGAGGAGCAGGGCGAGACGGAGACTGTGCCGTCGGTTACGACGGGGAGTTTGAAGGGGGATTCTGCTGAGAAAGAAAAGAAGGGGGATAAGAAGGATGGAAAAGGGGAGAAGAAGGAAAAAGAGGGGAGGGAGTGGAAGGGTTTGAAAGATGGGAAGGGGGATGGAACTCTGGTCAATGGAACGACGACGCCAAAGACGGCAAGTAGTACTACTGTTGCTGGGTCGACGACGACTGGGCCTACGATGATGAATGGGGCACCGACGAGGCCGAAGCCGGTGGATGTTTACTCTGATGAACCGTCGCCGAAGAGTACGCCGAAGAGTAATGGGACGTCTAGGGGGGATTATCTCAAGGGTGGGAGGTAACCGGTGCCGGCGGACAATTGCGTCAATATTCGCGGCTTCTTCTAGGAAGCCGTTGTTTTCGATGGCCTGCCTGGGTCTTTTACAACAACAAATTTTGTGTTAATTCTGGGATTTTATGTTTGGAACGGTCGCTTCAAAAAAAACGGGTACAAGCGAGCGAAAGTATCAGCATGGCGAGGCGTTTGGGTCTTTTGGGTTTCTCGAACGATACACGATACACATGGTTCGGCGAGTTTTGGCGTTATGTTTCTTTACTGTTTCACCCAAGCTTCTCGAGGCTGTTTCATTACCTGGTTATAATACCCTACCATTTTGTTGCTGCATTCAGGCGGCTTTCCTTCTTCTTTCCTTGGGAGCTTTGGTCTGACATTGGGGATAACAAAAGTTTGAGCTATCTTTCTTTCCCTTTCCTTTTCGTCCATGAGGACAATGCGGGACCGCTATCATCTACGGAAGGAAGGAACAGTTTTGACGGCACCCGGTACTAGCCGGGTAGCAGTGCGTTCAAGTTCGGAATAGAGGTGGAAACAACAAGGAATGTACATACATATACGGGACGTGATATGAGCGCACACACACAACTACAAACACTAGTATATACCCGTGGGAATGTAATGATAGAATGGTAATTCTGATGGAAAGATGGAACGAAAGAACATATAAAGGAACCAACCAAACTCATTCGTAAATTTACCGTGATCTACTGCTGTGACTGACTGTTGTGATCTGAAAAGAGTCTGAGACTGATGTTATCGTGATCTGAGACGGATGTGATAACCCGTTACACAACACCTACCTACCTAGAGCTCCATGTCCTACATTGGACGTCATGGAGGCGAAATCGAGCAAGACATCGCTGCCTCAAACCTGACCAAGGGATTATGCGTTGGTGTATGGAGCAGCGGAATAAGCAAATCATGAATGATGGATGGGTAGAAGGACAAGACATACAGAAACAAGCGAAGAAATGACCGACTGGTTTAGGTTTGTTTGTACAGTGACGACTACGTGACACAGTCCCATGCCCTTCAAGTCCGGTTGACCACTTATAGCACACTTCGAGGACTTATAAGCAAGCCGCTATGGTTCTTCTAACTGGTTGTTCGTCTGTTCTCAACGGGGGTTTATTTCTCTGGACTAACTGGGTAGATGTATTGGAAGTCCACTCGCTCACTTTCCAGATAGGACCGAGTTCCATGTTTCCTCAAATGTGGTACGCGAAGTAAGGAAAGAAGATGAAGAGAAGGAGAAGGAGCAGAAGGAACGAAACGAGCCAGTGATTAAAAGAAGAAAAAAACAAGAAGAAAAAAGATGATGAAAAAAACAGAGAGAGAGAGAGAGAGAGTGAACAAAAAAGAAAATGAGCCAAAACCGGAGACCGACCACTCCTCAACCAGCAGTGAACAACTGACCAACTAACTGAAATTTCAGATCCGTGTACAAGATGAGTGTGGTTACAAAAGGAAAGAGCACCCCTTCGACATTTTCCCTCCTGCCCCTTTGGCAGCATTGGTTAGTTGGACCTGGCCTGGCAAGCCAAGGCATTCATTCGTTCTTTCCTCAACCAAGCCACTTACCAATCAAGCATTACCTGGCGTTTCGAACACAGTCACACTATGTATTGTACAATCCCATTGATCAAGCTTATGCCGAAGGGCGGATGTACGATTATCGACAGGGCTGGATAATATTAACCTGGCAACAAGCTACCTAGAGATGTCGAGAACTCAGCGTCAACTGAAGTCTACCCAACCGACGAGGTGTTAGAGTACGAGAGCAAGGATAGGTAGGGAGTTATCGAAAAACAAGACGTGGATAAGTCGCAATAGAAGGGTGAGTGACAGGACGTCTGACATGAACAAATGTGATGATGATGGGAATTCATGATTAACGTAGCTTATTTTAGGTACCATAGAGACAACAGTATATGTCAGTCAGACTTAAACCACAGCCGAGTACACTAGTGGCCTTTTCCAACTCCCAGCCTTTTCACAGAGAGTAGTAACAAAGAAGCGAGAGAGCAACATACACGCCACGCAATGCCATGCCATGCCCATAAACAAACCACTCCACGACCGCCAAAAACCACTCACTCACACCCCTAAGGACTACTGCAGAAGAATAGACTCCTTATCCAAAACTCCAAACAGCCCCTCAATCTCCCTCGCCACCTCGCTCAACTCCTCCGCCACCTGCCCCGTCACCAGCGCATAAGCATAAAGCAGGGCATAATCGCGTTCCTCCACCGTCACATGCGCCAACGGATTATTGTTGATGTTGCTGCTGCTCTCCAAGCTATCAATGCTTCCCCTCAAGCTATTATTCCAGCTTCCATTCCCTGTCTGACCAAAACTAGGACCAAAACTGGTAACGGCAGTGACATAGCTATTAGCTCGTCCAGCTGCCGTCGGCGAGCTCGGCTCTCGGTCTCGGTCTCGGTCTCGATCGAGGTTTTGTAGGGTACGGGAAGGCATATGTTCCTTTCTGAACTGAAAGATTTTCGCCAGGAGTTTGTCGCGCTGACCTAAGACGGAGGGGATGGCGTCCGTGAGGGGGTATTCGAGCATTAGCGAGGAGGCGAGCACCTGGAAGACGTGGCAGATGCGGTCGCAGAGGGCTTTCCTCTCTTCGGCCGTGTACAACAACAAAGCTCGCTCGCCCTCGGTCAGATGGCCCCTGCGTTGCGCAACGAGGGACATCGCGTAGAAGGCGTCGAGCAGGCGGTTGGCGCACTGCATCAGCCTGCCGGCCTGGGCGGCGGGGAAGGGGCCGCGCAGCTGGAACTCGGAGGCGGCGCTGGCGCGGAGGGCGTCGAGGCCGGCGGCGTATTTCTTGAGCGCGGTCATCTCGCCGGATTTGAGGTAGGAGCGGCTGCAGTCGCTGCGGAGCAAGATGGCGAGCGGGCCGCGCTTCCAGATCAGACCCATTTGGAGGTAGAGCATGCTCAGACCTTGCTGGAATTTCTTGCGGGCGGAGATGGGCCAGATCAGACGGCAGACGATCAGGCCCCAGAGGATGCCGGCGGTAACGGCGATGAACCGGTGCTGGACGATCTCGCCGATGATGGGGTGCATACCCCCTTCGTCGTCATCGTCGTCGTCGACCTTTTGGGAGAGGGAGTATGCGTAAAGGGTTGAGACGTTGTAGGCGAGTAGGGTGATGCGTCCTAGGGGAGCCTGGCCGCGCGCTATCATCATCCAGAAACTCCAAAAGGCCATGAGCCAGCCGAGGACGATCAGCCCCAGAGCGTTGCCCTGGGTGACGTTCCAGTTCACGTAGGCTGCTCCTGCGCCAATCATAGTCCCGAGGAACCTAGCCCAACCAGTAGTGTTGGCTGCGCCCACGGTCATGGAACAGACGATCATGAAGGAGAGGAAGCCCCATTCGCCTCGCCAGTGCTGGTAGACATCTCTCGTCTGGGGAATGAAGGCGAACATGGCCCATAGGATGGCGCCGATACCGACTTTGAGACCAAAGCGAACATCGTCTCTTGCAAGCCTCCTCATCAACCGAAGTAGTTTTTGAGACAGCGTCGCCACGACCCTACTCGACTGGTCTTTCGCTGCCTCCCAGTTATACGTATCCCTTCGTTGGACCATGGAATCAGGAATGCCCTTGGGGATGGCTGTCTTCTTGATCGGCTTGATCAAGCCCTCTTGCTCCTCAGGCACCTGGTTATACGGCAGGGCAGGAAAGAACCGACTATGGTGATCCTTGCTCCTCCACCAGACCAGCCAGTGCCAGCTACGCCTTTTGAATTGGCTCTCATGCTTCAGGTCATCCAGCACGTCCAGATACTTTTGCATCTCCTCCGCAAAGGACTGCAAGCTAAAACTGAAGTGGCCGCACGCCGCCGCAACTTCTTCAAAGTCAGCTTGTATCTGTTCCGATCTCGTCCGATCCATCTCGAGGTACTTGTACAACTCATGGAGGGCCTTAGCTCTCGCATCGTTAAACAGACCCAGAGCATCAGTCAGACTCTGGCGGAATTGATCATTAATCAAGATCTCGTATTTCGGGGCAGACCCAAAAGGTGGATCGCGAAGCACTTCAGAGAGCGTGTAGGCGAGTGACTTCATGGAAGGTCCCAAGAGCGCAATAAAGAGCTCGAAAATCTCGCCAGAGTTGCGGAACGAGGGTGCAACTGACACATCAGAGCGCCGTCTATCACTTCCAGGTAGGACTCTATCATCATCACCTTCGTCAGATGCCTCCCGAATAGCTTGGAGAACCAGTGATCGGTCCTTTCCACTCTTGAGAATGGTCGATGCCGTCCGCTGCATTCTGGGTGATAAAGGCGGCTGATCGGCCTGTTCGAACGACTCCTTCAGTAAAGCAAACTGTGTATTAGCTGCACTTCTGAGTCCACCAATGGACTGAGCGAGAGTTTCCATGGACTTGACCACCGCTCTATCAAGCTGGTATATCTTTTCCTGGCCCAGGAAGTACCGCTCAAACTTTGCCTCACGCAGATTCTTAGTCAGTTGCGGGTAAGCCGACTTGTACGCAGCTGATGCGGCATTGAACTTCCTGGAAAGAAGCTCATCTTCGGCTCCGCTGAGGAAGCCATGAGTGATCATAGCAAGCATATCTCCCAAGGCAGTGGAGGTCTTGGTCATGGACTGTCGGAGTAAGTGAACGGCAGAAACGCGCCACACAAGCAGATTGACCAGGGTAGTTATGGTGATGCCCATGGCGAGCATCTTTAGGATTTGTATAATCTTTTGGTTGGAGAAGACGCTGGTAAGCACAGCCGTCTCCTTGGTAACAACGCCAATGATGGCAAGCGAGGCCAAGGTAGAGCCCACATTGACCAGCGGGTTGTTCATCCTCTGCTTAAGCCAACCGATGAAGCCAAACCCGCCACCAATAAAGACGACCAAAACCAGGGTATGGGCCAGAGCGGGATTGCCCCAGACACCGCCAAAGAGAACGGAGGTGCACATGGACAGGATGGACACCACCTGTGCATAAGCCACGGCAACGATAGCGATGAGAATAGCCTCTATCATGGAGCCAGCGGACCTCGCCGGGTGGAAATAGACCGTGATGGTCGCGACTACATGCTTGCCGTCCGGTTTGCCGAGGAAGTCGGAAATCGGGGCCAAGAACGTGGCTAGACTTGCAATCGTGTAGGCCAGAGTACACTTGAGCACTCCGCGTCCGGTGGGGGAGTTCAGCCATTGGAACCCTCGGACCACACCAGCTCGCAGGTTATGCGCCGCGGCATGGGAGCGTTCTGAGATGGACTGTTCCTGGTCCGAAAAGACGGGTAGTATGGCCGTGTTCGCGGAGGTGCCATTTCCATTGAGAGCGGCCTGGACACTTCTCCTCCGGAGTGGCAGACGAAGGGTAAAAGTGCGCCGAGATCGCTCGCCTGTGGAGGGCTCGATAAAGGTACCAACGCGCAGTTTCTGTATTTCCGAGACCTGTCAGAGCCGCAGACGGGATAAAACATACGAAGCATGCGGGAAAAAAGGTGGGACAAACGCTTCTCTTAGAGACCCTGCGACCTGCCGGAGGACCCTGAGGGTAAGGTGGTATGTTCTTTGACGGAGAAGGAGAGCTCATGATGGTGATGATGACACGGGATCTCTCAAGGGCTCTCAAGTTGGTTTGCGCTCCCGGTTCAGGTTCTTAAAGCGCATATTCGGCGCTGTCTTTGTTCGGTTGAGCCCACCGAAGGAGGGGAAACAGATACAATTAGAGGTACTCGGGTGCGATTCACGACGGCGCAATAGAGTTTATAGGGCGGATAGGTATGGTTTGTAGGAAGAAGTCAATGGAAGCAATTGCGACGTTAAAGATGAAAGTCGAATGACGAGCAGGTTCGGTGAAGGCGGCGACTCGCGCCCATGAGGTGATGAAGTTGATTGGTTAAAGAAGAGTGAAGCAGCTCATGACCCGTTCCGGCGCCAGCGGTTGGTCGTCCCGCTGCTCACTCGCACTTGCCATGCTGTGTAAAGTGTAAGGCAAAACAGCACTTGCTCCATGTCTTGGACCCTGATGATCTGAAGTCCGGAGTCGGAGTTTGTTCATCTGCTCGGTTGGTGAGATCCATGTTTCTCTTACTTTTTCACCCCTCATTCAACTTGAAGTTCTTTCTCATGACGTCCTACGTTACAGTTCATAAAGTAAATAAAGTATGAACCTAACCGGAATAGGTACTTTCTTGAGTAAACAGCGGGGTTCTTGGTGGTGAAGTGGGGGTATTGAACCTCAAGCTGTTAACAATTGTTATAGGTGGTAACGCCCTGTAATGATAACGTAGCGGCGATAAGTCATCGTCAAACACAACTCGAGAAACATCACTGGTGCCCACCGATTATCACGACTTCCGGTCTTGGCGCTTCAACCACAAAAGCAACGAGAACAGCTCAGAGAGACAGATACTGACTGGCTTCGAATACCGATACATAGGCCAGCCACTTGGGAGATATCCCACCCAGAAAAATCACCAACATTCTCAACCGCCTTTATGCGCCGGACATTTCTCATGATGAGCAAGATCACCAACAACACTTCGAAACGGTTCTTTGCGCCGCTGAAAGAGCCCTTCACGGCGGGCTCTCAGCTGCGCAAGCTGGATGGTGTAGTCTTTGATATGGATGGGACATTATGGTATGTTCTTCAGTTATGAAGTCTCCGCCAAAATACGGTTGACCCAACAGTCCTCCTCCTCATCCATGAGCTCTCTACTCACATTCACCTCAAGAGTGAAGAGTCATTCATACACAACCACAATCTCACCGTTTAATAATACTCCATAGTTCATACTAACCCCCCTCCTCTAGCGAACCCCAAACCTACATGTTCACCCTAATGCGCCGCACCCTCTCCATCCCCAAAACCACCGACATCCTCGAACACGTCTACTCTCTCCCGACCGCCTCTGCCCAGACCGCCGCCATGGAATCCATCCGCGCCATCGAGCAAGAAGCCATGGCCTCCCAAGTCGCTCAGCCCGGTCTCGTAACCCTCATGTCCTTCTTGGACTCCCGTGGGATTCGCAAGGGGATTTGCACCCGCAACTTTGACGCGCCCGTCAACAATCTGATCGAAAAGTTCTTGGCTGGGTCGGTGTTCCATCCGATTGTTACTCGCGAGTTCCGCCCGCCGAAACCGGATCCGGCGGGGATTTTGCATATTGCCAAGGCGTGGGGATTGGTGAGGAGGGCGGGGAGGGGGGAGGCCCCGGGGGTTCCTGAGACAAGGGAGGAGGAGCATGAGAGGGCGGATGTTGATGATCAAGCAAATGGGAATGGGGCAAGTGAAGAGGGTCTGAAAAAGACGGAGGAAGGGGAGTTGGTGGCGGATGCGAGCGGACTAATCATGGTGGGGGATAGTATTGATGATATGACGGCTGGACGGAGGGCGGGGGCCAAGACGGTGTTGTTGGTTAATGATGTGAATAGGCACTTGGTGGATCATGAGCATACGGATTTGGTGATTGAGAGGTTGGATCAGTTGGTTGAGGTTTTGGAGGAGGGGTTGTTGTAGGGTAGGGGGTGGGGGGACGGTGATGGGGAATTAACGGGTTCAGAGTTAGGACGGGTTGGGAGGTGATGGATGATATCGAGACGGAATAGAGTTCTGTATCAGTACGCTTGGATGGCTCTCAACAGATGACTTTCTCGCGCCCAAAATATACCCAGATACCCATCATAGACAGTATCCATTCTCTTGAACAAATGCAAAACGGACAAGACATATTCCTTCCTGAAGGAGGTTCGGCTTAGACACAGACCGGGAATTTCTCACACATACACGTCCCTCATATCGAGACCCCCAACCCACCATCTTCCACCCTCCCCAAGTAGACCCAGATATGACTTAGTCTGCTCAATTCCCACTTATGTCCATAACCACATCTGCCCATTTGACCAGGACCCCCGTTCTGCTCAACATCATGCCAGTGTCGTAACCATTGAGGTGAGCCAGCAGTCGAGGTAGACCCGCTGACCTTTAGAATGATATCTTCGCCAGACTGGCGACCTTGAGGCGCGTGTATTAAAGGCATCAAACGCATTCTGGGATGGTCAACGTATTCGCGAATCAAAACAAGGGGGGATGAAAGGAGCAGAACACAGCTGCAAAGAAAAAGGGGGTTTGAGTATTATTTATGCAAAGAAACACCCTCTCATACGAGTACGACAACTGATCCACCACATGCAACGCTCAACTCAAAATCGGCCAGTTGGAGGCTGCATTGCGGCTTGCCGGCGACTTTCCCTCTGCAGTTCCTCCGCTGTCAACTGTCTTCGTGGGGGCGGCGGCGGCATCGGCTGGCCCGGAGGCCCCGGTCGGATGGGTAGGGCGAAGCCCGATCGGCTCGAGGACGAGGAACTAGTATACGAATGGCCGGTTGACATAGAGGGCCTCTTTTCGGACGGAGGAGGAGGAGGAGCCTGCTGCGGGTACCTGGGCTGAGAGCCAGTCGTAGCTACTCGCGTTCCTAGTCCCGGATGTACAGACGGTCCACCTGTGCGGCCAACGCTGTCTGTTCGGCTGCGTGGCGGGGGTCGGGTTGGTACGCTGCTATGTTGGTCACGAGGTGACACCATAGTCCCCAGAATGGGAATCTCACCTGAAGTGGGGGTAGGTTCCTCGCTGGACCTTAGAAATTCTTGCGTCGACGGAGAGAGTTGGGGTTGGAGATGAGACTTGCGGTTCTCCTGGTCCATCAAGCTGCAAGCCCACTCTCTCAGGTCGACTGGAGTTCTCTTCGCCGCTTGTACAAAGGGATCGCGGTCCTGAATTTTGTATTAGTAACTCTATCGCCGCAGTAGAGTAAAAAGAACAAACTTACAAAGAGCTCTTGAGGCGTCGGTCGCCTCTCAGGTTCCTTGTAAAGACACTTCTGGATCATGTCCTCAAGAATTTGGGGGAAAGCGTCGCTCTTGGGTAGCTTCGGTGCTGGCTCGTGAACAATTTGTTGGAGAAGGTCGAGAATACCGGCGGGAGCATTTTCAGCATCATCCCCAAGCTGATCACTGGCGAACGGGAACTTGCCAATCGCTAACTCCATGACACTCAAGCCGAAACTCCACACATCAGACTTGACTGTGTACTTGTCGCCCTGAATTCTCTCGGGAGCCATGTAGGTGGATGTACCCACAAATGTGTCGGCGACAGAGTTGACAAGCTCTCCGGAAACACCAAAATCGCAAAGCTTGATGTGGCCCTTCGAGTTGACGAGGATGTTTGAGGGCTTAATGTCTCTGTGCATGATATGGTGCTTGGAGTAGAGGTACGTGAGGCCGCCGAGAGTAGCTTCGGCAATTTTTCCGAGGACATCGACGCGAACTGGACCGAACACACGGGAGATACGGTCGAGCGAGCTACATATCTAAGGTCAGTATCCATGCGCAAAGAGCATCGGGTCTAAGAGGCAACATACCCAACATCCATGTACTCCATGCACATAATTACATCGTTATGCTCGTTAAGGAAGGCGCCATAGAAGGTGACAATGTACTCGGAATGGCAGCCGTGCATGATCTGAAGCTCGCGGACGATACGCTTGCGCATCTCCTTCTTGGCCTCAACATGGATAACCTGCCCATGATTGTTAGCAGAGCTTACACGGCAAAGCTGGGCAACCTTGACCTATCCAACATACCTTGCGAGCCATAACTGTATTTGTCGGGATATGCCTGACTTTGCTGACGGTGCCTCCGTTACCAGCTCCCAACTCCTTGATCAGCTCCAGATCCTCAGGCCTGAGATCCAGGTTGAACTCGATGCCAATCTCTAGCTGGGCATTGTTGTCGTCGTCTTTATCCTTATAAAAGGTCTCGGCAGTCGGAGGGGGCTTGGGAGCGGCGGGAGCCAAGGCAAGACCTTTGACGTTCTTGCGCTTCATGGAGCGCGGGGCGAATGGGTCGGCCATGGTGTCTGTCTAAGCGTAGTCGGGTACGCTTAGTCTGTTGCGGTTTTGTCTGGAGAGAGTCGCAAGTGTCGTTTTCTGTATTGGATGTCTTGAGAATAGTCAAGACAAGTCGAGGACTGAGGGTGGGAGGAGGCGATCAGATGTGGATTCCGAGGTTGACAACCGTCAGGCCGGAATGTCAGTGCTGGGGATCGGGTTCTTGTTATTGTTGATGTCAACCCAAGGGCTGGGGTAAGAAGAAGCAGGCGAGCGGCAAGGCGATCGGTTCGAAACTGTCGTCAAACCAGAAGCGATGTAAAAAGGGGGCCGAGAGTCTGCGGTTGGTGATGATCACCCTCTGATGTCGTCGTCCAGTGTCACAGTCCGACAAACGCGCGCTCGCTTCTCCAGTCGAAGAAGAAGAAGGACCGAAAAGACTAGACGCTAGATGGCAAAGACGAATCGCTTTTGGCGGGGATTTATTCGAAGAGGGGAAGCCTTAGCTCAGGCGGTGAAGTGGAAAACACACAAGTCGAAGGGCAGGCCAATATTTAGGGTGGAAAGAGGTTGAAGAGGGAAGTGGTAATAACGCTGGGTCCCGTCAGGTCTCGCCGTTCGTTGTTCTGGTCACAGTCCCAAGGTGGGGTCCGGCTGTGATGAGAGGATGCGTGGAACCTCACGGCAAGAGGAGGAGACACCCGACACGGGCAGGAACACTGGAGCGAGAGTGTGAGCACGGCCGGCGATAGTGCTTACCACTGGCACAGTGGTGTGTAGCGGTGCTCACTAACGCCGTCACTGCAACCCACAACAGTCCAGTGCAGGGATCAACTGGAGGAGCACTAGGTCTCAGGGGACAAAGGAGGGGCGACCAGAAGTACCTCGTCGGTTCCTGAGGACAAGCACAAGGCTTCCTGGTGATGCAAGCTTGGCACTGGGTCTGAATTAGACACTCGTATTTCAATGTAAACAAGACATGGCTTTCTCAGAACGCTGTTCTCCTTCAGTTCTTTCATCTGTAAACCGAGCAATGGCGCCATCATCGATGTGAAGCAAAGAGGTCGGGGAGGAATCTGTGATTTGAGTTGCAGATGATCAAACCCTACAAAACGGGATGGTGTTTGTCGCATTTGGTTCTGAATCTGGGGACGGCACACCGTAGTGGGGGGTACCTGTCGCCGAAAGAGCACCCCCTGCCAGGTGATACAGTGCGGACTCTGAGAGAGACCTAACGAAGCTATTCCCATGTAGCCATATGAGTACCAATGACAGGACAATCTTCAACTTGAGCCCAACCGCAGCACAGCAAGCACAGTGCACGCCAAGTTCGTACAACCCCAGAGCTCCAAGAAGCGCGCCGTGAGATGCCAGATAAAGCAAAACACTGCTGTGATTGGGCATGACCAGAACCAACAGTCGGCTGTTGTCCGGATGAAGCCAGGGATTATGGTGGTTCTAAGCGCGGATGGCTAGGGATCATGACCCCGAAGAACATCTGAAACCAAAGACACCAAGTGGTGAGTTCCATGATGCCCAGCATGAACATGCCTCAGGTATATGAGCCATGCGGACCCCAGAGTCCAAGGCCGGATGAGATGTTCGTGGGTCGACGTGATGGATTCGCATGAACATGCCCAATGGGCTAACATCATAGCCAAAGCTCCGTTGCTAGTTTCTCGTGGGCGTGGATGGTGTTGGTGCCGGTAGACGGAATCATATGTTCCGATGAAATGTTGGCCACTCATGACCATGAAGCTTCTCCTCCTATAAGGTATTCATATCCGCACCTTTTAGAATGTTGTTGTATTCAGTTGCACCTCTACTCGTCAGGTCTAGAAACGCCACTAACCCCTTCCGCAGGAAGGGGTCAGGTACAGCGATTAGCCAAATTACCAGCGATTAGCCAAATTTTTAAGTACATCGACCCCCTGCAGATTTACTAATAAATGAAGGTAGCCCAATATAGCTGAATATCGTAAAACACAATGAAGTTATTCGCACATTAATTCCTCAACGCACAACACGTACATCAAAAATGTAAACGCGCCAAATTATTCGCCTTCTCCTTCTCTATCTAGCGATAATTTTCTTTTTTTCATATCTTTAATTTTGGTAGTACAAATTGAATCGCAGTAAAATCTTAGTATTTTTTAACATTCGGGTGCATTTTAGCATATAAATAAAAGGCTCGTACTTTTCTAAATTACTATATATCGAATATATATACTACATACTAGCAAATACCAATCGTAATTACGCTTTTTATTCTTTAACCTCATCCTTTATTCTTTATATTACTAGATTTATTAATTACTATAATAAAACGAGCTCTCTACGATAGCGCCCAAAGTTCTAAAGCCTAAGCGTAAGCCTTATTATAAAGGTATTCCCAAAGAAAACGTCAATAAAGTAACCGAACTCGCCATTAATATATTTATTCAAAATTAATTTAAAAGTATTAAAGCCGCCGCTATTATATATAATGTACTATATTACGTAATACGAAGCCGCGTAAATAGTATATTGCCTAAGTTATAGAATAATAACTTTAATAAGAAGTTAATAGAAGAGGAGGATCTTACTATATTAATATAGGTTAATACTCGTCTTTCTATTAATTAATTAAACCCCTTTATATTCAATTAATATTAATTGTAATTAATTGTTTAATATTTATATAGGAAGGGAAGTAACGAGCTAGGAGTTTAAGAAGGCAATATAATAAATTTTACAATTAAATAATAAACCCGATAATATCCTTTATTAATAAATTATACGATATATAAACTATAATAACGATTTTAAAATAATACGTACTAAATCCTTTACTTAAGTAAGAAAGATAATACAATTTAAAACTAGCATCGAGGAAGTCTTTTAACTATACCGTAATTATATTATAGAGTATAATATTATACTAAATAATTAATAGAATAAGAATAAATCTAATTATAAAGTCGGTTATCTTACAAAATTACAAATAGTCTGGACTTATTAAAAAATATTAATTATATAGATATCTAACCTAAATATTAGGGAGTTTATTACTATTATTGAGTATATATTAGTAATTAATCGTATTATTCTACCGTTCGTTATCCTTCTTAGAATTAAGATTATAAAGAATTACGTTAATAACTGCCTTTATAATAATATAATTTTATTTACCTTACTAAAAAGTTATATCGACGATTAATTTACGTTATACTAATTTAATTATTAGAATTAATATTCTATACCTATCGATAAAGAGGAGAAACGCATTTTAATATTGGATAACTATAGTAATTATTATACAATCGAATTTTATAAGCGTTATTATAAGAATAACGTTATTCTTTTCCTTTTACTTCTCCACTCTATTTATCTTTTATAACCTCTTAACGTAGGCATCTTTTAAATCTATAAGCATAATTATTAGAAGGATATACGTAAACGGTTTACGTATTATAACGTTGAATATACTAAATTTAATTTCCTTAACAGTCTATATAAAATATATAAGAAATTTTTTAAAAAGGAGACTATTTAATCTACTTAGAAAAAGGCTAGATTATACCCAATTAACCCTAATATAATTATATTAAAACTAGCTAATCCCCTTATATTAATAATTAACCTAGCGGTTATTTCTAAGAAAAGAGGGTATATCTTTCTTAATAGAAATTATAAGGATAAAAGAGAAGGCTCTAATTAGAGAGAGTACCCTTTTATTAAAAATAACCGTCTCTTTTTTAATAAGAAGAGAAGGGAGACGAAAAACTATAATACTATAGCATATAATATAATAGTACTATTATATAAATAGTATAGTTTTAAAACCCCCCCTAAGAAGCTAATTATTAAAGAGGATTAATTTAACATTATTACCCCTCCTCTTACCCTACCAATTATTAAAGGCTATTCTACGTACATTAATAAAGGTATTCAACGAATTAACTATAACACTACCTTATTAAGCCTAACAATTAAATATATTATAATAAAGCGAAATAAAATATAGTCTAATCTTTTATTAATAGCGGTAGTTAGTATAGAAGTTAATAAAAGAAAGAAGAGGAAAGAAGTTAAAGATACCCTTAGAAAAGAAGCTCGCTCTATAATTAATAGGATAGTAATAAGAATTAGCCCAATTGTTATTAGTAATATTCGTCTTCGATTTATAATTAATAATAATAGCCGCATTCCCTTATATTAGAAGGAGAAAGACCGTATTAGAAAGAAAGATTTGGAGGTTAAAAGAGTTATTCTATATAAGTGGATTATTAACTTTAAAAAAGATTGTAAGGAGTGGGTAAAAATTATTAAAGTACAGTTAAAAATAGAAGGTAAGAACCGTCTTAAGTAAAGTAATATTATAAAACTATTATTAGAGTTATTGAAGGATAAGGATTACCTTTTTAATTAATATTAAGAAGTTAAGAGAATACGTTAGAAATAATTTACTAATAAAAGAAATAATATAATTATAGTACTAATAGTAGAAGCTAATTATATAAGTAAATAATTTCGTACGAACGAACGAATTAACTATACGGTTAACGATATATAGCTTCCTTATAATTAGTGTTTAGAAGGGAGCCTATTACTTCTATAAATTTATAATAAAGAGAGAATAGTATTAGTAGAGGAGGTTATTACTATTTTCCTAATTATTATTAACCTAGCCGCTAATTAAATTATTAAAATTAAAGATAAGAATGAGGATAAAAACAAGGGGGATAAAGACGAGCAATGGGAGGGGTTTACTAATTATGATGATAATAATGAGTATAAGTAAGCAGATCACAATATTGTATAAGAATTACAATATTTTAGAGTATAAGAATACTATGGATAAATGTGGTGATGTAGTACGGTAGTTAGAATTAAGAAAGTCAACTTTCTGACTTGTATGTAGTTATGTAACAATATGGTGGTACTTTTATTTGCTAGTAATTTGGGTGGTAGAGCAAGTCACTAAATTTTTTTGCTAATCGCTGGTAATTTTGCTAATCGCTGCACCAGACCCCATGCTGCGCATGGGGTCTAAGGGCGTTTCTAGCCCAGACGAGTAACAGGTGAACTCTGGACTGCTGGGCTGTATCTGGTCGTCATGGTCCAAGACGGACATGGCTCAGCTAACTCAACAATTGGCCTCAAAAGCGACGAAATTGACCTCATAGCGTCTTCATAGATAAAGCGGTAATCCGACCAAGAGGTTCAGCAAGCTAAAGGGCTGTAGCTAAGTCTGTAATAGCTTCTCAAAGTTCGATGCTGATGATGTGCACGGGCCACGCCATGTGTTGTTTGTTTCAGTCCAAGTTCAATGCTGGGCGAGTGGACAGCTGAAGTGCCTACCATGACCTGGGCTTGGCGAGGCTGAACGCGTTGTGGCGCGTGGCGTAAAAAGTTGGAGTGTACAGGGGCGGGTGGCCGGGCCTTGGCCGTCTCGCTCCAAAAATTCGGGCCCATTGACGTGCGTGCACCGACGTGACCTGGCGGCAGGCGACCAGGAGCGAGCAGCACACGCAGCAGCAGCCTTTCGGCCAGAGAGGTTCAGGGCAGTCACGGTCAACTCAGACCTCTCTCAACAGCAAACCACTACTTTTTCACCAAAACAGCCCGCTCAGCACCCAACTTCCTCCTGTATTCTTCTTTTCTTTTCCATCGGCAGCTTAGCAGAGACTGTCGCTTCCATCGAAACGCGCTTCATTTCCAATTCCGACCCTCTTAGGCGGTCGAGAGTTGTCCGAAAACACACCTATTCACACACCAGTTTGCGCCACCCCAACCAACCGCAACCATGAGCAACAGCATGCGCGACTTGATTGATGGCGAGGCCGAGCTCGATGACGAGGAGGATGATGAGTCCTTCGATGAGGAGGCCGGCGACCGCCCGAGAAGAAGACCCAACATTGATGATTCCAGCGAGGAGGAGGAAGATGACGAAGATGAGGAAGAGGCCAGAAAGGTACGCCGCCTCTGGTCCAATGCTGCAACATACCTCCAATCGGGAACACCGCTGACACATCCATCACTTAACAGATCCGCGAAGGTTTCATCGTAGACGAAGATGAAGAGGACGAGGCTGAGGATTCCGACGCGCGCGAACGCCGTAGGAAAAAGAAGCGCCGTCGTGAGCGCGAAGAGGAGGAGCAGCTCGACGAAGAAGATCTCGACCTTATTGGCGAAGCAATTCCTGAGTGGGAGCGGAAGCCACAACCCCAGGTATGTGTTCTACGGTACCGGTGACATCATCCAGTCGGCTCACCTTTTCCAAGCAAACCAAGTTCAAGCGCCTGAAACGGGGTCATAGGGATGACCACCGCCCCACTGAACGTCGCGGTCTTGCCGAGATCTTCTCCGACGAGGACGAAGAGCACGATGATCGAGGCTACGGCCGTCCCAGCGGCCGGCCTCAAGCGGACGAGTTTGACGACTTCATCGAAGATGACTACCCCGAGGATGACGAAGAACGCCGACACCGCGAAGAAGATGAGGAGGTCGCTCGTCCCAAGGATAGGGCCCTTAACATCGATACAACCGGCCTCGACAAGGATGCTCTCGAGGACATGGATGCCATTTTCGGTAATGGTGAAGACTACGAATGGGCGTTGCAGCTGGAGGAAGAGCAGGAGCACGCGGAGCGAACAAAGGAAGACATCGAGTTGCAGGATGTCTTCGAGCCATCGCAGCTCAAGGAGAAGCTTCTTACCGACGATGATAACAGGATTCGGTTCAACGACGAGCCTGAGCGCTTCCAGCTCGATCGCAAGGCTTTCAAGAATCTCCAGATGACGTCCGACCAGTTCAAGGAGGAAGCTCGGTGGATCAGCAACCTGATGCTACCAAGCAAGAATCTTTCCAGTGAGCTTCACGGCCCGTTCAACAAGGCCGTGGGCAAGGTCCTCGAGTTCTTCGTTATCGACGGCGTCGAAGTTCCCTATGTTTTCCAGCACCGAAGAGACTACCTCATCCACGCCAAGAAGATGCGCAACCCGAACCGCCGCGATGATCCCGACGCTCCCGAGTATACTGTTGACGCCGAGAAACTCCTCACCCAAGATGACCTGTGGAAGGTTCTGGATCTCGACATTAGGTTCCGGTCTTTCCTGGAGAAGCGTAACGCGTTAGAACACACCTACGACAAGCTCAAGGAGAAGACCCGGGATGATATCCTTGAAGAGATGATACGCCAAGCGCAGACCATTGAGGAGCTCCAGGATCTCCAAGATTACCTAAACTTTCAGTACTCGGCGGAGCTCAAGGACCTTGCTGCTAACGATAATAGCGCACAGCGTGAGATCAAGAGGGCCGGCGGCAGGACAGCTCAGTTTGAACGCATTCGGCGATCTAATGCCTACAAGTTTGTTCAGGCACTCGGAATAACGCCAGATCGTCTTGCGAAGAACATTCTGCGCGAAAGCAAGAAGGTGACCTCAGATGACGATTCAAGGCTACCAGATGATCTCGCCGACACATTGGTAGACGCCGATTTCCCGACGGGCGAGCTGGTTATCAATGCCGCTCGCCAGATGCTTGCTGAAGAGATGTTTGCCAGTCCTCGGATGCGCAAACACTTCAGGAAAAACTTCTACGGCATGGGCATTGTAAGCTGCCATCGTACTGATAAGGGTCTACGCAAGATCGACGAAGCAAATCCTTACTACGAGGTCAAATATCTCAAAAACATGAGCATCGCCGATCTTGCGGTTCGGCCGGAGCTCTTCCTCAAGATGATGAAGGCAGAGGAAGAAGGGCTCATCGAAATCAAGGTTTCGCTGGAGAACGACCGCGAATTCAGGCAACAACTTTTTAGTGACTTTGCCTCGGAGAACTTTAGCGAGCTTGCCGACAGGTGGAATGCGGAACGTCAAAAGGTGATCGATTTGGCCTTTGACAAGCTTGTCAAGGTTATTGTCAAGGGTGTGAAAGACTCCTTGCGTACGGCGTGCCAGGATGAGCTGCTCAAGACCTGCCGTGAGCTCTACTTCAAGAGACTGGATCAAGCCCCTTACAAGCCTAAAGGTATGGTTATTGGCACGTCTCCCCGCGTGCTCACTCTATCGAATGGCATGGGCGACCCCAACCGTGAACCTGTATCCTGGGTCTCGATGGATGAGGATGGAAGGATCCTCGAACACGGCACCTTTACCAACCTAGCTCGTGATGAGAGTCAGCGTGAGGCCTTGGCTGAGCTAGTCAGGCGTCGGCAACCTGATGTTATTGGCATCTCTGGTTTCTCAGCCGATACGCACCGTCTCATCAAGGATGTTGAGGGTCTCGTCAGTGAAAAGGGACTGGTCGGCCCCGAATACGATGATACGGAGACAAACGAGTATCGCTCTGACCTGCTCGAGGTGATTGTCATCAACGATGAAGTCGCCCGGTTGTACAAGGACAGCCCTCGCGCGGTTGCAGATCACCCGAGCCTCAACCCGATGACCCGGTACTGCATTGCTCTGGCTAGATATATGCAGAACCCCATGAAGGAGTATGCGGCCCTTGGCAAGGATGTCACCTCTCTTCAAATCCATCCCTACCAGCAGTACCTTCCTCAAGCAAAGCTGCTCAAGCACCTCGAAACGGCCATGGTCGACATGGTCAACCTCGTCGGTGTCGATATCAACGTGGCGATGCAGGACGCCAATACCGCGCATCTTCTTCCCTACGTCGCTGGTCTTGGTCCCCGTAAAGCACAACTGCTCATCAAGGGTATCAACAAGAACGGCGGCGTTGTCACCTCTCGCGACGAGCTTGTCGGCGACCCCGAGCGACACAAGCTCCCCGTCCTTGGCCCTCGTGTGTGGAACAACTGTGCCAGTTTCCTTTTCATCGAGTACGAGCCTACGAATCCTGAGTCCGACCCGCTGGACAACACTCGTATCCATCCTGAGGACTACGATCTTGCCCGGAAGGTGGCAGCCGATGCACTGGGCTTGGACGAGGAGGACGTCAAGGCCGAAACTGACGAGAACGGTGCTGGTGCGATTGTTCGCAAGCTCTTCAAGGATGATGAACAGGACAAGGTCAACGAGCTTATCCTTGAGGAATATGCCGAGCAGCTAGAACGCGAGTACCAACAGCGCAAGCGTGCTACGCTCGAAACCATCCGGGCTGAGTTGCAGGTGCCATATGAGGAGCTGCGCAAGAAGTTCGAGAGCCTTACCGTGGATCAGGTCTTCACCATGCTCACCGGTGAGAACCGCGACTCGCTGTGCGAGGGCATGATTGTGGCGGCCAACGTTCGGGTAGTCAAGGATGACTTTGCCATTGTCAAGCTGGACTGCGGCATCGAGGGACGCGTTGAGTCTCACGATGTTTCGTACCGCCACTCCATTAAGGATGTGCTTCATGTCGGACAGGTCGTTCAGGCCAAGCTCATTGATCTCAACCGCAAGGAATTTGTGAGCAAGCTATCGATGAGGGATGAAGAAATGAGGCGACCATTCCGAAGACACTTTGACCACGGTCGCGATCAGTGGGATTACAGAAAAGAGGATGAGGACAGGGAGGAGCTTCGCGAGAAGGACAAGACCACGGGCCGTGCGCAGAGAGTGGTCAACCATCCTCTATTCAAGCCCTTCAACAGCACCCAGGCGGAGGAGTATCTGGGCAGTCAGCCGTCTGGCGAGGTTGTAATCCGACCTTCTAGTAAAGGTAACGATCACCTCGCCATTACCTGGAAGGTGGCGGACGGCGTGTTCCAGCATGTCGATGTGCTCGAATTGCAGAAGGAGAACGAGTTTGCTGTCGGCCGTGTCCTCCGCGTGGGCAAGTACACATACCAGGATCTGGACGAGTTGATCGTGGACCACGTCAAGGCCATGGCCAAGAAGGTGGATGAGATCATGCAGTGTGACAAGTTCCAGAAGGGCTCCCGTAATGAGACTGGTAAGTTCACCCGCCCACTGATCCTATTCATGATCCAGATTCTAACCAACAAAAACAGAGAAATGGCTCACCACCTACATGGACGCCAACCCCAACCGGTCAACATACGCATTCTGCATTGACACCAAGCACCCCGGTTACTTCTTCCTTTGCTTCAAGGCCAGCCGAAACTCGCGAGTTAACGCCTGGCCTGTGCGCGTCATCCCTCATGCGTTCGAGCTTATGAAGAGTCAGTATCCAGATGTTAGGGCCCTCTGCAACGGCTTCAAACTTCGGTACCAGAGTGAGATGTTGAAGCAGCAGTCAGGAGGCAGGTAGTACTGCAATAGGTCAGGGTTTACAGATGCGGGGTTTCGATGGGTTTTTGCTTGATTGGTTATAGGGTCTCGGGTTGCAATGGAAAACAGTCTCGTTTTCTCTCTGTCTTTAGGGATTGGACCGCAGTGGACACTGGGGCTTTGAAGAGGCAGCGCATATTTGTTCGTTGAGGGATAGACTTTACGTATTTACATCAGATTGGGTCGTGGATCATGAGACCTTACAAAAAGCCGATAGTTATTGAATGGTTGGTTGGGAGGCATTTGATTTAGAGAGCAGTAATGGAGAATTACAAAAAAAAAAAAGAAAGAAAGAAAGAAAGGATTATCTGACATACTGGGAATGGTTGGACATTATTTCTTGCGTTCGACGTTCCGTTTTGATGTGCCAATGCTCGTTTACAACTCAAGACATACCTTGGCGATAACCGAGAAAATTCCAACAGGTTTGGCTGTCCATCGAAGCCTTTGTGACCTCATCGTGCCTATACGTGGAACGGAGGACTAGCTATCATCATCAAATATACTAGAAACCAGAGAAAGACTTGTGGCTGTGGATCGGTGTTATGTTCATGGACTTCTGCAAAACACCGAACCGTTCAGACAAAGAAGAATTGACCGACATCCAGGGATGACAGCACAGATGCCGAGATTGCCGACACCTCAACTGTTTCTGACCAATGAAACCCGCAGGATCCTGTAAGCTGGCTGTAAGCCGCTGTATAAGGCTGAGCGCTAGGCAACCTCCAGGCATATTAGCATGGCAGGTCGTTGGGGTGACCATGCCATGCCATGCCTCTCGGTGTGAGATGTAAACGCGGGTCGGATCGGGGTATTACACATGTCTATATGGTGAGACATACCTAGACGTAGGGAAGGGAAGTGATTGGGGTGAATTAGAGATTGAAGAATGTATACAAGGCGGGCGGTCCGGGCGGCGACGGCATCGGAGGTTGATGAATTGCCCGCTGGCTAACCGAATGTCGGGGACGGGATGGGAGCTCCGGTCGGGATTGGATGTGCTGGGGGCTTTTGTTTTGTTTCCCCCTGGAATGTTCCTCGGGCGCACGAAGGCGGTCTGAATACAGTCCAATACTGGTTTGTTTTGTTGGCTCGAGACCTCGGGTCAACTTTCCTAGGCGTTTTTATATCTAATTGATTCGTTTCGTTCCACGATCAAAGCGTGATCTTACCTTGAATATGCTATTTCCATAATTCCATATGTCATATTGAATCTTGTTAATGGCTTTCTGAACCGTACCTAGCTATTTATTTTATGTGAGTTTTGGGACAATTCGGGATAGATTTCGTCCAGTACCTATACAAGAGTACCAAGCTAACAAACAGTATTAGATTGTAAACACAATTGACGGGAACGCCCTGTCGGCTGGCCACCAAGTGAATCTCGTCCCAAGAGAATGGTACGCACCGGCTCCAGCTCCAGGTTCCTGCCGTTTCTATATTGTGGAAGCCAAGATTAAGTCTGATAGCTATCCGGTACTTGAGATGTATGTTTGGAAGGTACAGTCACCAACCAAGGGTTGTTGGCTCAGTTAGTACCAGGTGGGGCGCCACATCTGTCTAACTGTGTAATCAACTGCCCGCCACTTTCGAGGGTGGTTCGTTCGAATCTGCCCGGGGCTGCTTCGAGAACATTTTTGGCACTTTTTACACTCTCATTTCAAGTAATCTTTTGCCTTCAAGGCCCATCCAATAAATGATATACCTTGATTGCATTCATAGTCTCCTGTTCGTCAGTCGCTGCAGGAAGTGCTACGGTGGGTTGACGGTGCCTGTGCCTGTGGCCCTTCGAGCCTCTCCCTGTTGTGCTAACCGGGAATTAATTAGTGGTTCTCCATACGGTGATTCCAAAAGGCTCCGCTCCAAGTGGAAGGTACCTTACCGTCCCGTCTTTCTAGTGTGGAGAGGGTGCGTGTGGAGGGTGCCACTATCGCTGTCACTGCGCTGACATCCCCGAACCGAACAGCGTGGACGTCGGGTGCTGTGTTTCCCAACCTCCCGACCCCCGTTCACCACCTTTTTCCTCCTTTCGATCGCACAACATCGACAAGACCCCTAGTCCCATACCACAGCATTGGAGCTTTGGCTAATGGGTCACTCCCATCACCAACCCATCCATTGATCAAGGAATCTTTGTCTCCGACTCTGCAATCCTCAACGCGATCCCGACAGAGTAGCTGCTGAAGAGGCGGACAGGGAGGCTACAAGCAGCTCGACTCCGACTAGTCCCTACAGGCATCACGAACGGACCTCGACTCCATCCATCTACCCTCACTGTCGCATTGTCGATTCGTCCGAGCTATACCCGTCCCTGCATCCCTCATATATAGTACGACACCTAAGCTCCCGATCAGAGTATTTCACCATGGCGGGCATCGAGCAGCTCGAGATTCACAGCAAGGTACGCTCCCTGACCTGTCCAAGCTAAGCTTCCATAAACTTCGCAAACGGGGAGTTGCTGACCAACGAATCGCTCTTCACCTCCTTAGTCCTACATTGTACGATGGGTCAAGGTCGAGGAAGGCCACACGATATCATGGAGTGTTCAACCACACAAGAAGTCCATGTACGAATACCTACAAATCCCAGAACCTCCCTGCCTCGTCTCTCCTCACCGACTCGCCCCAGCTTCAAACATTCGCTGACCTTTCAACCAACTCGACTACAGAAACTTCGCCATCGTTAAGCACCCAGGAACTGGCGGTACAGCTGCCGGCTCCCAGACCTTCGAGGCCACTGCCACGCCCGAACAGCCACCCACCGAGACCGCTGTCTCCGATGCGAAAACAGGCCTGTTCAGGAGAGATGCCAGCACAGCGCAAGATCAGCTTGCCAAGAAGGGCTTCATACCCATCAAGTGGCATGGCAAGTGCGAGGCCGACAAGGTTACAGTGGGCACATACGACGTCACCAGTGCTGGCATGTACGGTCTCGTCTTCGACAACACCTTCTCCAAGCAGACGTCCAAGACGGCCACCTTCGTCCTCCTCACATACCCTACCGGCGCCCCGCCCCAGACTGCTCACCATCTGCCTACCGTACAAGCTGGTTCCGGCTCCAACGCCAGCAGAACGAGCTTGGGAACAGGTGCTACTCCCCGACTTGGCGCCACCAACTCCGACTCGGTCGATAGTCTGCACAGCCATGTCGCCGGTGGTCGTAGCCGTGCTGTTTCGAACGCGAGGAGCGAGGGCGGATTTGTCCCGAGCGCAACCTACCATGTCGGTGTGCTGCTCAAGAGACGTCGCAAAAAGGGCCAGGGTTTCGCCAGGCGCTTTTTCTCTCTCGACTTTACGACTTGCACGCTATCCTACTATCACAACCGTAACTCGTCTGCCCTGAGAGGAGCTATCCCCTTGAGCTTGGCCGCCATTGCAGCCGATGAAAGACGGCGCGAGATTACTATCGATTCTGGCGCCGAGATTTGGCACTTGAAGGCGTCGAGTCCGAAGGAATTCAACGACTGGGCCAAGGCTTTAGAAAAGGCCAGTCGTATTGCTCGCGGTCTGGAGACACTCAACAACGGCGCATCCCTCGGTGTTGACAGACCGGCTTCGCGGCCCTCCACCAGTGTACCCAGCGCACAGCAGGAGGACGAAAGAGAATGGGCGCAGGTCGAGTCCTTGGTTAGCAGGATTGTAGGAACAAGAGATGCTCTTAGGCGCCTGGTTAAGGATATGGCTGCCGAGAAGCAGGCGCCTGGTGTTAGCCAGGCCTCTTTGCTTTCACCTAATACGCCAACGATCGCGGAGGACTCCGAGACCTACTTCACTCCCTCGACGGAGCAGCGCAGGCCGTTCTGGAAGCGCAAGACCAGCAATGCTTCGCCGGGCGCGCAACCAGGCGTTCAGGCCACGACTGGAGCTGCTCTGGCGGTGCCATCACCAACCAGTGCGACGGCCGTTAATGGCGGCGCTGGTGCTGCGCAGGAGCGGAACACATACGATAACTGCGCGGCTCTCTTGAGCGATTTGGATTCTGTTGTGGTTCAGTTTTCACAGTTGCTGTCTAAGAATAAGCGCCGAAGGCTCCCTTCGCAGATGATGCCGCCTAACATGATGCCTGCGGCATCTAGAAAGAGTTACGAGTCTACGACGTCTACTGTCGATGAGTTCTTTGATGCTGAGGTTGGTGAGACGGGCGGCGCGGGACAGAACCAGGTGATGATTATTCGTCAGAGCGAAGAGGACACACCCGGCTCAGATGCGGAGGAGGTCGATATCCACGACTCTTCGTCAGTCTCTTCTGTCGAGGAAGAGGAGGAGTTTGAAGGCGTCGGTACGGAGAACCATGACAGTCTGTTCCCCGTTAAGCCGAAGTCTCTTGCGCCACTGCCTATCACAGACACGGTTACTAGACGCACAACCATTCCGGCCGCCACAGTGCCTCCTCCCAGTCTCATTGCGTTCGTCCGCAAGAACGTGGGCAAGGATCTTAGTACGATCAGTATGCCCGTTTCTTCGAACGAGCCTTTGTCACTGTGCCAGCGTATGGCGGAACAGCTCGAGTATGGCCAGCTCTTGACGGAGGCTGCCAAGAAGACTGACGCGAAAGAGCGTCTTCTGTATGTTACCGCCTTTGCTGTTTCCCAGTTCAGCAACAGTCGTGCCAAGGAGCGTGCTACGCGCAAGCCCTTCAACCCTCTGTTGGGTGAGACCTACGAATTGGTGCGCTCCGAGAACGAAGTGCCCGGTGGGTTTAGAGTGCTCGTTGAAAAGGTATCTCACCGCCCCGTACGCCTCGCGGTGCAAGCCGACAGTGCCCTCTGGTCCTTCTCCCAATCCCCCGCTCCTTCCCAGAAGTTCTGGGGCAAGAGCGCCGAAATCACCACCGAAGGCCGCGTGCGCGTCAGCCTGCACCTCTCCGACGGCACCGATGAGCTCTACAGCTGGCACATCGCCACCGTCTTCCTCCGCAACGTCGTCTACGGTGAGAAGTACGTCGAGCCCGTCGGCAGCATGAACGTCAACAACGAGACTTCGGGTGCCAAGGCTGTGGTCGAGTTCCGCTCGGCTAAGGGCATGTTCGGTGGCAGAGGCGAGGAAGTTCACGTTGAGACGTTCGGTCCAGATGGGTCCAACACTGGTCAAGCGCTCACGGGCACTTGGACGAGCAGCTTGAAGACGGTTCCCGGAGGCAAGGAGATCTGGAAGGCGGGTAGTCTAGTTCCCAACGCGGTGAACACATATGGTCTTACGACCTTCGCTGCGTCGCTCAACGAGATCACTCCCTTGGAGAAGGGCAAGCTGCCGCCTACGGATAGCAGGTTGCGTCCCGATCAGCGGTTCCACGAGCAAGGAGATTTGGATTCTGCTGAGGAGTGGAAGGTCAAGTTGGAGGAGGCGCAGAGAGAGCGCAGAAAACAGCAGGAGGAGAGAGGAGAGGAGTATAAGCCGAGATGGTTCGTCAAGGTGGCTACGGGCCAGGACGGTGAGGAGGTGTGGAAGTTGAAGGGCGGGAAGGAGGGGTATTGGGAGGAGAGGGCGAAGGGTGGTGGGCAGTGGACTGGGGTGCTGGATATCTTTTCGGGGTAATCTGGTGATTTGATGAGTGATGGAGTCGTGAGGAGGTAATATCTAGTGTACTGAAAAGCCAGCCAGCGTGCGAGAGCGAAGCATGTTATGTTTGTTTTTTTGGTTACTATACCTATATTGAGTATCACTATGAATATTGAAGGAAAAAGGGGGTTTGTTGACTGTTGAGTGATGGAGGTGCACAGTATGTGGTACTGTAGTCGCACCCGCCGTGACGTCCGGACGAATCCACCGAAGGCCGAGCCCATGCCGTTGCAGTCCGCGGGAGAAAGTGGGGAAAAGGGACCGGGCTCGATGGAGGGACGGAATTGAGCCAAATTTTTGAAAGCATCCCCGCTTGAGAAACATCAGAGTGGCCTGTGCCCGCCGATAGCTCTCAACACTTTCGGATATCAGTGACTCTTTGGCGCGCATCTTCTCTACGGTCCTTTTTCGAGTATACAGAGCTTTAGGGCAAACGAGACGACATCGATAATACGACCATAACACCTGACGACGATCACCGAAAACCCGCGACAAGCACACAGCAGCAGAAGCCAGACGAAGGAGTACCCGAACCAGCGCAACGCGACAACGATTCCGACCACGATCCAACACGGCGGCTGCGAGGAAAGCGCCGTACGGAAATGCCCGTGTTATAGCCAATGTCCCTGGGAGTCAAACAGCTATGGAGAGTCTTGTCGAATTCCAATGGCGCTCGCGGGCTCTCCCTGATTCCTAGGGAGTGTACCCCAGCACTAGCTAGAGCAGCTCCCACCAGCAGATCTACTCTTCGCGCCCTCCACAGCCGGCCGTCGCTTTCCGACCAGTCTCAACCTAACGACGACGAGTTCGAGGCCAACGATGTGCGCCGGCGGCAGCATACTACTACTGAGGTACACAACTCTGGCGAATACCCCGCCCCCGCCGCCCAAACACCAGCAGAACCATCACGAGCATCACCACCACCACCACCACCAGCCCGAGAAGCTCAAGAACAAGCTCAAACACGAACCCGGAACGTCCGAGATCACAAGGATGACTTATCTCCGGCCAAACCTAAGCGAGGTCGAGGCCCCGGTCTGGTCAACCGTTTAGCCAAGGTTCCGGTCCGCGCCCATCCCGCGCTCGAATCCGTCTTCGTCAGACCCGTCACCGAATATCCCGACCAGTACGAGACACGAGGGAACGTGAGGACGCACAGGAAGGACAACGCCCGTCAAAAGATGCTTTTGGGAACGAGGGTATCCACTAACCCGGTAGACTGGCGCGCCACTCTCCGAAACCTCCAGCAATGGACACCCATGCACCTTCCCGAGCAGTTCGCCGACACCGTCAAGGTGATCATACCCCGCGAGACCGCGCCCCGGCTCTTGTCCGACAGTGAATACAGTGTGTGGGATATCAAGTCTCGGACCGGCTGCAGGATGGTGCTATACAGGGCTGGGGACGCCGGTTACGAGGAAGGGACTGAGGACCACGACCCGTATCTGATCATCGATGGCCACCACCACTCGGTGAACACCGCCATCGACGAGATTCTGGGCGTGACGAGGAAGGTCACCGTCATTTCGAGGACCCAGGACACGGAGGAGATGTTCTGGGACGGCAAAGTAGACGGCGAAGACCTCTCCCTCCCTGCTCCTAGCGTAGTAGTTTACGACCGCCGCACACCCTCTCCGCTGGCGCCTTACAACGTGAACATCCGCGCCGACGAGTTTCCCAAACCCGAGGAATGGACCCGCAAGACCTTCGAGGAATACGTCGACGCCCTGATCAAATCCCGCATGCCCTCCGGCCTGGCCTCCAAGCTCTACCCCGAACACGGCCGGCACGAAATGGCCGTCGTCGAACAGCTTGTCGCCGTCTTCAACGACGAAGTCGCCGCCCAGTTCGTCTCCAACGCCGCCTTCAAGATGGCCCTGCACTACATGACCCGCGGCGGCGAGACCTGGCGGCCCGAGTTGCTCTCCTTGTTCAACTACGCCCAAAGCGGGCGCATGCAATTGGACGTCGAAGTGTTCAACATCCTCGCCGAAGCGGCCGTCAAGACTCGCTCGCTGTACCGCTTTAACCGGGTTCTGTACCTGATGGTCACGCGCGGGTACGAGCCTAACCTGCGCACCTGGATTTTGTTCCTGCGCATGTTCGAAGCCGAAGAGGTCAAGCGCTACGTCCTCCAGGCCATGAACGACAGGGGACTGGTCAACGCCCGCGGAGCGCTGCGCATGATCGCCAACGAGATGGCGCCCCACGATGCGTACCGCGCTGTCCAGCTAAGATGGGATGTGCCCACCTTCCTGGCAAAGCAGGACGAACTCTACGGCAGCGAAAGGAAATGGATTTCCATCGACGCTATCAACAAGATCATCCACGTGTTCGGGTCCTACTCCAAGTTCGCTGAGATCCGAGAGCTCATAGATCTAATCTTCACCGGCCAGCTGACTGCTTACCCGGATCAAGTCACCGTCAATACCATACTTGCGCACTGCAAGGCGCAGAGGAAGCTGGACTTGGCTGTCGAGTTCATCCAGCTGTTTGAGAGCTACAACGCCAACAGCGACAAGACGCCGTTGAAGTTGGACAAGATGGCTTGTGACATGCTCTTCGACCTGGCTCATTGGCAAAAGAAGCCGCATGTGCTCAGCACGATCTGGCGGTATGCCCATCTGGTGAACGCTACGACCTTCGATATGCGGCGGAGCGGGACGAGCCTGTTGGCGATGGACGAGACGGAACTAAAGAAGGAGAAGTCGGTGAGGAGACTCAAACTAGGGGATGAGGAGAGGGTGCAGTTTTTGAGAAACCTCTTGATAGGCGAGTTTGTTCAGGCGAATGGTGGTGAGGAGGTGTTTGGGAAGGTTTTTGCTGGTATTGCTAAGCGAGAGCAGGAACACCAACGGGAGATGGAAGAGATGGCCGAACAGGAAGAGGAGGATGAAAAAATACCGACCTCGTTGGGGGATTGGTTCCAATCTCAATCCCTCTTGGACTCCTCCAACCCAACAATACCCCCATCATCACCCGCCCCTTCCAAGCCATCCCAACCCAACCTCAACCCCAACACCCCCAAGTCCCACTCCTCCTCCTCCTCAGAACCAGAACCAACAACATGGGGCGACATCTACGGCACCTTCCGATCCTGGTCCTTCACCTCCCAATTCCTCCACCTCGAACCCTCCGCGCCCATCGGCTCACTCCTGCAACAAGCCCTCGAGCGCGATCGCGAACTTCACTTGGCTCTCAGGGACCAGGGACAGGACCATGACGTTAAAGAGTTAATGAAGCCAATCGAAATTCCTACAAAGCCGAGAACCAAACCGGCGTTTGAGGAGGTGGGCAAGTTGTTTAAAGCTAGACGGGAACTTGAACGGAGGCCTGGGATGACGGGGATGGAGAGGGAGAGGGAGGTGGCAAGGAAGGGGCTGGACAAGGATAAGAAGAGTGGTGAGGGGGATGGCGAGGTGCAAGAAGCGATGGCGTTCGCGGCGGCGAGGAGGCAGGCTGTGGATAAGTGGTTTGGTGGTGGCGGTGGTGGTGATGAGGCTGCTGCTACTAAGAACGCCAATGTCGACGAGGCAGCGGCAGCGGCGGCGGCGGCGGCTAAGCCCAACTCTCCTCCGAGGTCGAAGAAGGTTGTTGTGAAAGAACAAAAACAACAACCCGCGGCTGGTACGGTTGAGGCTGAGGTTGAAGTCGAGGTTGGCGGCGGGTCACCAGAAGAAGCGGCTCATGAGAGGGGTGAAAAGAAGACGACGACAAGAAAATTCAAGACACCAGCACCAGCACCAGTGGCAGCAGAAGCGCAGAAGACATCACCAACGACATCCCCACCGACAACAAAGTCATCCACAAAATCATCGAAAGAGAGAAAGACAAAAAAAGCCGGCGTTGAACCACCATTACCGTCGTCGTCGTCGTCGGAGAAGCGAGTGAAGTGGGAGGATCTAGCAGATCTGTAGGAGGTTACTGAGTGGGAGGATTTGTGAGATTTGCCAGAAGAGGAAAGAGGAAAGCGTAGTGTAAATTAGGACTTTGTACAGTATCTACTTGACTTTTTATATCGGTTGTCGAACAGCTAGGACGGAAAATATATACCTTACCATGCGATCGATATTCGAAGGCTTTTCGAGGGATACATAACTGGGAATACAAGGCTTTTGGGAGTTCATGGCTGTGTGTGTGCATTCTGTGTGCCTAGAACCTAGTCTAGGAGAGTATAATGCTGTTTTCCTCCTCCGTCGTGGCCGTGTTGTTTCTCCCACCTTTCGTTGTTTATCAAATACTATCATGTCAGACGTCCATAAGAGTCGTTTCCCATTCTCACTTCGTCTTTCCCATATCCCCGTTTCGTTTGTTTACATAACCCCTTACCCTTTCTCTCGTACCCTAGCCCAATCAACATCCCGTAATTTCATACCCTTCTCCCATTTCCGGCGTCGACTTCTTGCATTTCCACGCTCTTGTACAGATCAAGCCCACTTGTTATCCAACTGAATAACAGTATACCCATTCCCATACCCATTCTCGATCCCACCGGTAGTGCCGTCCCAAGTGCAATAATCCATGATTCTACCTCCGGTGCGAGCGACATGTTTACTATATTCGTCACAATTAGTCGACGTCCAGTTTTGCAATCACGAATCCTCTTCAGAAGCCAAAAGCAGAACAAAAAAGGGAAAGGAAAAAAAAAGAAAGAAACTCACGCCCAAATCTTCTGCGCCTCTGCCGTATTAGCCAGGCCACTCAACCTCGCCGCCCCGCTCATCCACAGCGTCGTCCGCGCGCTATAGATAGTATAATACTTTTCTCCCTGGGAGGCCATCTCGTTGATCACGTTGACGGCGTCGCCCACGTTGACGCGCGAGACGCCCCACTCCGCGCGGAAGCAGACTGGGTCGCCGGCGCGTTTCGCCATCTTCATCTTGTTGGAGTGTTCTTCGGTAGAGGTAGAGGTAGAGTTGATGGAAGCGTAATATGCTTCTACCGCTTCTTCCGGGGTGAGAGCTACGACGGAGGGGTCGAGGAGGTCTTCTACCCAGGAGGAGAAGGAGAAGGGTTTGGTTTCGACTTCCGAGGAAGAGGTAGTAGTGGTGGGAGCAGCGAGGGCCAGGGCGGGGAGAAGAGCCATAGCGGCAAAGGTGAGCTTCATGTTGACCATGTTGAGAAATGTTGCTCTGGGTGTTGAGGAAGGTTTGGAAGATGAGGTTGAAGAATGGATGAGTGACAGTGACGGTTATGGAAACTGAGAGCGACAACTATGGTTTATATATCGTTTTTCCCAAGGATTATGGACCCGGGTATAGATTGGAAACCTCTTCTCACAAAAGTAGCTATCTGCCTACCTACGCAACCTTGTCAGCCCATCTCATTCCCATTCACCTCGCCTAACAACCAGACCCTCCTAAGATGGCGCCATCACCAACCAGCTTGGAGATAGAGTAGACGGCAAACGTCAGACACGGCATAACACCACAACCCATGGCTTGGAGTTAGTTGATGACAAGGGAACCCAAGAGAATCCTTCAAGACCAAGCGGTGAAGAATATTCAATGACATAAGCCCGCTCTTTTCCTCTGTTCCTTCGGCGTACCTACTCTCCCATAGAAAAAAGTAGCAGCATTTTCCCGTTCCCTACCTATACCTATCAGAGTCCTTCCCGACGGCGTTTTCGTCAACAAGCGAAGGGAAGCCAAGCAAACGTGCTGGCAGCCTTAGCTAGGGTTCTTAGAAGCGCCGAGTCAATAGATTGCTTACTTGCATTCTCTTGGCGATGTCCGCAAGTATGCCGACGGAGAACATGACGGAGGCGGAGGCGGATCGGGAAAGGCTACGGAGACGGGACCGGAGAGAGACTGACAGAGACGAACGGAAAAAGAGGACGTTGTCAAGCTCAGGTTTGGTCCGTTCGGAAGCGAGATCTCCGACTGCCTGAAAGCCAAGACGGTTAGCGCTGTAGATCTGGCTGGAGATAGGGCTGAGTGGGCTGAGTCTACCGAACGGAGCGGGCCGGGTCCCCTGGAAGTTGAAGCCTAGAGCTTCAAGATGTGACCTAGAGTGGACTTCGTCGAGTCCTCTCCGCCTGCGGCGGCAAAGTTATCCATGATCTTTACCACTATTGGGGCCGGGATAAACGGTCTTGGACATTTCATGAGTAGCTGACATTGTTGGGTGTGTTGTGAGAACGAATTAGACAGGGCAATCTCTGGCGAACCTAGCAGTAAAATAGGTAGATGTGTGTGTCGAGAATCCAACCCCAATTGCACCTCAGTGTAAAACAAGGAGGAGTAAAAAAGGATGACCGGTTTCTCAAGTGTACATAATGGCTACATATAACCCCGAAATCCATCATGTCCGTCGCTCCAGTTTCAAAATGTAATGTTAGGAAAGAATGAAAAAGAAATGGAGAAAAAAAGAAACATACAACACCAGGGATTCGCTGGTCGTCACCGACCCAACTACTAGTCTGGCCCTCACTGGCTTATCTATGGGAGAGCGGACGGGATCCCGAGTTTTCCAGTGGGTATGGTCGTATGTGATTATTCTACCTCCCAGAGACACTCATAAATCATCAACCTCACCTGTGAAGTCCTCACCTCAGATACATCCACATCACCACTCAATCCACACAACGGACGATCAGCTGAATGTCAACGTATACTTTGATGACCATGTAAAGGATATAATATGCACCAAAGACTACCTCCTTTCAGACAAGAAATCTCTGCAAGCTCTCTCAGTCGTACGAATCCAGAATGCGGATGAGGAAAATAATGATGATGAATGAATGCCAAAGAAAACCTATAGGAGAAGAATCGAAACAACCAAACCCATCCCAGCCAGCCAAACTATCCAACAACCCAAACCGAACGTATATAAAGATAATGCTTTAACGACAAACGCATGCATGCTTTTTGTTTCAAAACACAACACCAACCGCGCAAACCCAAGAAATGAAGTATAAGGAATACTGTCCCTGTCCTGTCCATATCGTGTGCAGTCCAAACTTATCCCCCTCTTATTACTATGACCGAAGGTACTGTTACTGTGTCTGCCCTCGTCGAGCCTCATAACCAAAAGTAGTGACCATACCTAACCAGCTTACTTCGTCTGGGCATCCTCATGATTCGGCGCCGGCGGCTGTGCCGGTCCCGAATTATCCACGCCCTGCCAGCTAGGATCCCAGCCCTTATCGGTATCCACGCCGCTCTTGGTCTCTCCCTCAATGACCATCTCCTTGACATCACTCCAGTACTCAAGGCGTCTGACTTCCTCATCGGCACGCTTGATTGCCTGGTGGAGGTTTTCTTCTCGTCGGGATTGTTTCTCTTCGAGTTCTTCGGGGCTGAGGGGTGGTAATCCTGGTGGGGACATCGCTCCGTCTGTTGGAAGAGTGGCGTTGTCCTCGTTGCCCTTGCCCTTATCCTTCTTCTCTTTATCTTGCTTCTCTTCCAGCTCCTTCTCCTTCCGCTCCCGCTCCTCGACAGCCTTGTCATAGACCTCCGTAAGTCTCGCCAACAGCGCCCGTCTCGACGCCTGGAAGATGAACATGGACATGATATGGTGCATAACGCCCGCCAGCCCTTCCAGGTTATCATCGTTGTGCTCCAAGTAATTATTAACCGCCTCGATCTTTTCGCGGTCGATCCTGCACTCCCTCAGCACAGCAAGCAGCTGCTCGACATCCTCAATATCCTCCATCTCACCCTCCTCCTCATCAAGCGCCTCCGAAATACTCCGCATGCTCGCCCGACTCCGGCGCGAGTTCATTATCGTGCTAGCCCGGCTGGGACTGTGACTCTTGCTGCGGGTCCTGCTCCGGCTCCTGCTCCGGCTCCTGCTCCTCTCCCTGTTCATCTCCGCAGAAGGTCTGACGGTGAAGTACTCCGGGTTCAGCATGGACGGATCCTGTCCCTCATGAAGAGCATCATACCCAGCTGCTTTTTTCACCCGTTTCCGTATCCACGCCCTCCTTCTTACGAACGAGTTCCACCATTTGGGCCGGTGCCATGAGAATTTCTTCCAGAACGCAAAGCTGTACTCCCACCCTTCTTCATCGGCGTAATCCTTCTCGTGGTTGACGCGCCATTCGGCCCACGCCCACTCCCAGGACGGATCGGGAACCTGCGCGTTGGTGATGTCCATTGGGGAGGCGCTGTGATGTCCGTTGGTCCATGCTGGCGGGTCGAGGTTGCCGAGGGCTTTGGAGGAGAAGAGGGGGACGCCGCAGAGGAAACAGCCGCGTTGGTTTTCGTAGAGGATGTCGATGGCGGATTCGGGGTGGGTTAGGGATTTTCGGCGGGTGCTGCCATTGGTCTCGCGGGAGGCTTTGGAGGCCTTCGAAGCCTTGGAGGGCTTGGACTTGAGAGATGGGAATGATAGTTTGCGTTCGACCTCGTTGGGGTCGGGGGTGGGTTCTGGTTCGGAGATGTTAGTATCATCATGGGACCTGACGGCGACTCGACTATACGAATGTTCAAAGATGGTGAAAGTTGGATAGAGTTGGACTTACGTTGGACGTAGACGGACGGACCATCCAGCAGTGCCGTAGCCTTCACGTCATCGTCTGCGATTGCGGTACCCTCACTTGTTTTGACGCGATGTGGACTAGCATCCCCGTCCTCTACTCCGGATCGGGAGTCGGTAGAGACGGAGAGCCGTTTCTGTCGGCGGGAACCGGAAGGCTCTGCTGGGCCTGTGTCTCCATTTGTGTTTGTGTGCGCAAGAGATTCCCTGGAACTAGTTGGCGAAACGTCTTCCTTGTTTACCAAGGTGATTTCATGGTCGAAGTCGCTGTCCTTTGGCGGAGCTACGCGACGAGATGAACGACGGTGAGGACGACGGATTTTGGGCATGGCTACTCGGTCATAACAAGCAACATAGCCGAGAGGGTGTATGTAACAATGTGGACGAGGACAAAGACATCAAAGTACTTGCTTGATGGACCCGTTTGTGGTTGGACCTGGCTAATGGCGTAGGGGTCGGGCCAACGCCGTGGAGATTGGAGACGCGCTCTGGGGTCAAATGTCGTGTGTTTCTCCTTCTTCTACCTACTGCTCATAGACACGGACATCCGGATTGGAGCAGGTAGATCTCTGGAAAACTTAGGTTCCAGGGGTTCGAGAGTGGACGGCAGCAGGCAAGCAGGCAGGCAGGGCGTTTGGCTTGCAGACGGGAGTGATGCAGGTTTGGATGGTCGACTGGAACGCCGAAGAACCGTGAGGAGTGTGAGGCCACACGGCCACGATACATGTTCCAATGTGCTGGGCTGGACTCTGGAGGCTGGTACCAAGAGTCTGGGCTCTAGCAGAGCGCAACTGTAGTGCCCGGCCCTGTAACTTCTGGGGTTCGTGTTCTCAATCAGGCGCGTCCTCCCAATGATGTAATTCTTCTAGGCAGGTGTCCACACTGGCTCCAGCTCAGCTTCAGGGCTGAGTATCGTGCATTAACATTTTGATGAGAAAGTCTCAAGCTCGGAAAGTCATTTGAACTGAGTCTTCGAATGTGACAGTGAATCACCGAGAAAGCTTTCAATTCTGAAGGATTTCTAACATTCTCAGAGGTCCAGATCTCTTTGCGAACAACGCATGAGTCTCATTTCTTTGATCGATTAATACGTAGCATTCCTCGCTGTTAACGACTACCTGTCAGAAACAAACCCGGCCCTTACCTTAACCAAACAAGTGGGTCCCAGATCTAGTTTTGGCACCCACACGTTCCCCACTCTTTCAACGGCCCCGCTCAGGGCCAGAGCGACCTACGTCATGAATTCATGATTGAATGGCAGGACGGAAGGCACCGCCGGCTTGACACAGCAGCTATTGAAGCAAGCAAGCAAGAAGAAGCAGCTCCAACTTGGAAATTGGTACTGGAAAATTGGAGAATCATGGGACGGGAGGTGTAAAGGTGAAGGGATGACATATGCATTCTGCACCACTGCATTAGAAGTATATAATATCGTCCGTCGTCCTGTACAATCCAGACCACTTACACATCAACAACACAACATTCAAACAAACAACCACTCTCGCGATAATCACAACCACGCAATAACAACACTCACTAAACTTTAACACCACCAACCACAACACCATCCAAAATGGCTCAACGTGCTCCGTCTCGCATTCTCCCCATACTCGGCGCCGGCGTCGTCGGTGTCGGAGGTTACTACATCTGGAAGTCCCAGGGCAGCCCTTCAGCTGCTGAGAAGAAGTTTGAGGGTGCGTACACAGCCAATACATCCATCTTTCGCTCTCTTCGGTTTCCAATGCTAACTAACATCCCAACAGCCGACATGCACCGCGGCGCAGCCAAGATCAAGTCCGAGATGCCTGGCTCTTCCCAGACCGACGCCCGCAACGAGGGCGCCCGCTACGGCAAGGAGATTGGCAGCAAGATTGACGAGGCTGTACGTTACCACCCATGTCTCCCCTCCCAACCTCATTACCCTTCTTGAAGCAATGCTAACAACAACGCAACACAGGTCTCCCAAGCAGACAAGACCTACTCATCAACCAAGTCCCAAGCCGAGGCGCTCGCCAAGGACACCAAGGCCGAAGCGCTCAAGAAGATTGACCAGTTCGACCGCACCGTGGAGCAGAAGGCTGCCGAGGCCAAGTCTGGAGTTAAAAGCTGGTTTGGTAGCGGTAACTCCAAGTAAATCAGCAACAACATGACGACGACGGAAAAGCGACAAATACCTACCTATCCGAAAGCATGTCCGGAGGCGTTTGATTTTGGGGTTTTCTTTGATCACAACGACACGATGATGAAGGGTTAATGATATCATGAATTGAGTTAGTTCCATGCGGAATTGGAATTGTTGTTAGGGTTTCCTATGGGTTTTCTAGGACTTTCAAGGACATTTGGAGGGCTTTTACGGAAGAAGTTAATTCGAATAATGCGAATCATTAAACAAACAAACAAACAAACCAACATGATAGCGCTGATCTTTATTGACCGTGACTGATTCAATTGAACTTTGCGCTGCTCTATTTAGTATTCACCTTACCCAGCGCTGATCAACCCTCAACCCACAACACCACATAACATCACAAGTACCTGTAGTGTAAACAACCCCTATCTCCCTCAGTCTCAAGACAACGTCTCCGCCACCATCTTCAATATCTCCTCCGTCTTCCTTCCCGCATTCCTCGGATCCTTCGCCACCTTCGTCCATTCCTCTCCATGCCTAGGATCATTCAACACACATTTAGCCACCAAATCGGCCCTCTTCTCCTCCGTACCATGCTGCACCAAAAACTTGTAATACCACGCCCACGTGTCGCCCACATCTCTGTCGAGCAACAGCGCCTTCTCGAACCAGTTCTGCGCCCGATCCAGCTTCCGCTCCGCCCACAAGATCCTCGCCGCCGTGACCAGCAGGATCGGGTCGTCTTCCACTTTTTTCACGGCTTCTGCGAGAAGAGATTTCCGCTGCGTGCGCAGCTCGAGGTTGAGGATCCTTTCCGCCCAGAGGAGTCCCGATTTGGGCATTTGTTGTAAGGCTTGCGCCATGAGCGATTTGGCTTGGTTCAAGTTACCAGCGCGCCGCTCGACGCGGATGAGTTCTGTCCAGAGCTCCGGAGACTTGGGGACGGCTTGTCTGGCGCGGTCGAGGACCGAGCGCGCTTTTACGACATTGCCGGCCTTTTCTTCTAGGCGGGAGTACAAAAGCCAGAGCGGGATGGACGAGGGGACGGCGCGCACGCCCGTACTATAAGCTTCGCGGGCGGCAGTCAGTTGGGAGAGGTCTTCGTAGATTTGGCCCTTCATCATCCAGAGTTTGGGCTTGGAAGGGAAGAGCTGCAGGGCTTGTTGGACCAGGTCCAAAGCAGCTTCGTTGTCGCCTTGTTGGCGCTCAAACGCCACGGAGCGCATCCAGACGCGATCGGTCGGCGCGTTCTGGCGCGCCGTCTTGAGCAGCTCGCGCGCCTTGTCGATGAAGCCGTTGTCGGCTTCGAGCTTGACGGCCGCCAGCCAGATGTCCTCGCTATCCGGGTTCTGCTTGAAGGCGCGGGCCAGGACGAGGCGGGCCTCGTCAACGCCCGCCTCGGCGGCTTTCTCGCGCGCGAGCATGAGCCAGAAGACTTCGTAGTGGGGGCAGGCCTCGACGGCTTTTTCGAGCGCGTGCCAGAGGTCTTCCTTGGTGCCGTGGTTGCGCTCCAGGTCGATGGCGGCCGTGTAGAGGGATTTCGAGTTGGGGAAGACGCGGATGGCGTAGGCGTAGATGGCGCGCGCCGTGGCGAACTTGTCCCGGTTGATGGAGGCGCGCGCGTCTTCCATCCAGAGCTCCTTGCGGTCGTCGTCCTCGTCTAGACCCCAGCCGAGGGTTTCTTCGATGATGTTGCTGCAGGTGATGACGGCGCCTTCCTCTTCGCACTTTTCCGCTTCGGCGATCCATTCCTCGCGCTTGGGCATGGCGTTTTGCTTGGCGAGGAACTTGACGGCGTTCTTCATCACTGGACGTCTCTTGCCTTCGCCTAGCTGTTCTTCCAGGCGGGCGGCGGCAATCCAGAGCTCGTGTGAGTTGGGAAGCTTCTTGACGGCCTTATTGAGAACCTTGCGGGCGTTTTCGGGGGTCTCGAGACGGGCCAGTGCCAACCAGAGGTCGAGTGACTCCGGGATAAGCTCAGTCGCCTTGGCTAGAAGGATGCGGGCGTCTTCGACATCTTCCTCCAGGTTGACAGCCTCCTTCCATAGTGCTTCGGACTCTTGATTATGATCGAGAGCTCTCCGGATAACCTTCTTCTTTGACCTCGGATCATTTTCCAGCTTCATAGCCTCGACCCACAGCTTAACGGAGTGCGGGTTGGCCTGAATAGCCTGTGCCGCAATGACCTTGGCGTTCCGGTTGTCGTTCAAATGAATGTTTTCCAGCCAAATATCCTCGCTCTTGGGGCAGTGTTCGCAGCCCTTTGCAATCAAGCTGCGGGCAGCACCAGGCTTTCCAGCCGCAATCTCCAATCTAGCCGCAGCGATCCAACTGGCTGCCTGTTTCGGGTTCGAGTCGACGGCCGACTTGAGCATCTTCCTGAACTGCTCGATGTCGCCAATACTCTGTTCCGCACCCTGCATGCTCGACAAGGATGTCAAGTAGCCCTTGGGGTCGATACTCGTCGCGCTTCCCGCCGTTGCCACGGTACTCGACTGTGATTGCTGTTCCAAACGCGCCCTCAACACCTTGTCGCGGGCCGCACCGATCTTCGCGAAATCTGTGACTGTGCCATCCTTGTTGACCCCATCGGTAGCGGTGCCGTCCTCTGCAACGGTGGTGCCGAATTGGCCAGAATCTCTCGCGGCAGCTAGGACACTGTCGGGAACGGCGTAGAAGCGCTCCAGGCGGGCCTGGCGTGCCCTCTTGGTCCTGCCGGTAAGGTCCTTGGGATCTGGTAGGTTCGCCCATTCTTCGTCGGTGACCGTCTCGAGCGCTCGTTTAAGGCCGGCGAATTGCTGTTGGATTTTGGGGTTCTTTCGTTCGTATTCTAATCGTTCGGCTTCTTCTCGTGCTTCCCTGTGAAAATGCGATTTCTGGTCGGTACTCTGCTTTTCATCTATCTTGACCGATAAACCAAATGCTTGCTTGACTGGGAGAGTGTGTCGGGGGAGGGAAGGGGTGGCTTGTGAATGGATGTAGGTGTCAAGTGGTGTATAAGAGATGATAACTAACCTTTGCTTCTGTCGCCGCTTTGCCATCCTGTCGTCTACCTCTTTCCATATCCGATCTGCCTCCTCATCGTCCTTCTCGTAGATGCCACCGGCAAACAAACCGACCTCGTTGTCGGGATCCTGATACCGGCCATCGTCGTTGTCGTCGTCCTTGGCCTCGGTCAGACCTAGCTGTGCAGATCTCTTCGCGACGGCCGCCTTGATCTGGTCTTCGCTAGGACCCTCGCGCGCGGGACCAAGATCGGATCGTGTCGTGAAACCCGTGGCACCACGGCCGAGACCGGCGACGTAGTTCTCGGGCGCGGGCTGGCTGATGAAATCCCTTCTAGACATGGCGAAGGTTATTTAAGAGAATGTGGTTGTAAAGGTATTGTAGACACGGTGCCTGGTGGCCGTAGAGGTAGCTCCAAACATTTAAGTTGGCGGCAAAATACCGGCAGGCTGCAAGTCGAAGTGGAAGCTGGAATCGTCGAACTCCACTGAAGCCTGCCCCCGGTCCAGGCGCTCTTGGCGTTTGACAAAGGCAGCACAGTGCCAATTAGCGAGTAACCATTCGTCGCTTCTACACTACCTCTACACGGTTTGTTTACTTCAGTTTCCTCCTTTCGTACCTCACTCGAGCCCTTCCCATCACCATCACCGGTCAAGGAGCGATGGCGACTAAACGAAAACAAGTACGGCGGTATATCAAATCCTTCACTGTAAACGGCCGTTATTTGAGATGATATGACTCAATGTGGCGTAAAGCGGGTCGACGCTTCCGTACCAGTTTTTCTCGCATTTCCCCCTGATTGCTCATCATCTCTGGACGCCGAATTCTATCCCGATGCTTTCGACGTCGGTTCCTTGACCGGCGGCCGTCTATCTAGATACGCTCACCTCTTGCCGGCACTTCAGGGTATATTATATTGGAATTGCAACGGCTGTATCACTTGAAACGGCAACCACCCGGCTCACAGCCATTGCCTCGCAACACCTAGGTCGAGATTCACGGCGTACACGACAGTCTACGATGGCTAAGCCTGGTCAGGCTTTCCTGCCATATGGTTTCACGGACTAGGATTGAACTTTTGTTGTGTACTGAGCAGGTTTCGATCGGTTGGGGTTGCGGCTCTTGACTACTCATTAGATCTTCGAAATCGACTCTGTCTAGTGGCCCAACCCCCTAGGCAGAGTCGAAGACCTGACAAGTACACACAAAGAGATCCGAGTTTGCACAACCGTCTGCCAACGTAGGTTAGACATGCACAAGCTGTGACATCTCGAAGTGGTTCACACGACATTTCACAGCCCAGGAATGCTTGAACACAGCCCGCACGAGCTACGGTCCAAAGGTTCGAGTCCAAAGTCCCTCTGGCTGGAAACTTTGCGCTTATAAATATGGACGTCGTCTTTACTTCTCTCCCAACGATATCATCACCAGACGCATGATAAACCTCGAATAAACCTTGTTGACTGTGGAACACCTGACCAAAACCCTCCATGTTTCCTCACAACAAACAGCCGCTGACCGACTCTGTGGACAAAACTCCCTGGAAGGCAGGCAGCCTCAGGCAGTTTCCCTGGTTTGGCGTTATCCCGTTGATCCTCAGTATCTGCTGTGAGTACTCCCCTCTATGTACTGCGCCATATCCTAACAGATCTCAACCGTTTGTTGTCTAAGGAAGAAGAGAAAGCATGTACTGACGAACGCTTTAGGCACAGGAGTGGCTGTAGGAGTCGTTCTCAAAAGTAACAATGGGTTAGAAAAAGATTGGTCCGGGCTCAGACAGCCTGGTGTTCTGTTGGCGTACACTTCAACTCTTGCAAATTCCCTGATGGGGCTTGCTTTTGCCCAAGCAGCTGTAACATTCTTCTGGGTGCAAGCAATAACGCCAATACCAGTTGAGTCTTACTCCGTGTCGTCAGTTACCGCCGCGTGCTCACAAAACAAGCAGATCAGTAATCTTCACCATAACTGGGCCAGCTCTTCGAGCACCATGGGTGCACTCAAGTCTATCTCCCACGGGAAGGCCATCCGTATCAGTTTGGGTAGGCATTCCCCTACTGCTGTGCTCTAGTCGAGTACTCGATTTATCCACTCTGATTTTCGTGTCAATGCTCACATCCTTAATAGTGTCTATCATCGTCACAATCACGGCTCTCCTTCGCGGCCCTCTAATACAACGATCATCATCTGTCCAGGTCATCAACGTATCGCAGAACGGCACGATTGATCTTCCGATTACTGTCAACATTAGCAACTTTTGGGCCGGAAAGATAAGCACTTTAGGTGACTCGGATGAAGGAGAGGGCCAGTTCTCGCCCGGATTTTCAGATGTGATTCGGGACTTCTTAGACAAAGCACCCATGCGAATTCCAGGAGCACGGTGCGACAATTGCACCTTAACCATCAAGGTGAGATATACTTTCTGGATACTGATTTTTGAGTGGGCTATCGTCTGGAGTTCATCTTTTCCCTGCTCATGACTAACTGAGTTCGATGTTTTAGGCTTTCGGCTTCGATGTTATCAACTGCACTGAAATCAGTCCCGACACGGACAAGTATGACCTTGACCCTGAACATCTTCCCGAAAAGCATAAAGAAGGGACGCCTTATGGTAAAATACCGATGTTCCAGTCGTCGGTGACTCCAACCATCAACTTCAACTTCTCAGAAGATGACTTAGGTCCGGTTGGGTTGATGTTCCTGATTACCACAAGGCGGAAAGCTGATACCGGGTGCATCGGTGCTTACCTCAACCATACATGTTTTCTTAACCCTTCAGCAATGCTGTACGACTTAAGTCTCCAGGGAGAAATTGCGACCTTGCAGTCAAAAAGTTGGAAAAATGACTCTTTGGTTGAGCCCCTGTAAGTCACTACAATAGCTTTGAGCCCTCCTTCCCCAATCCAAATTCTCAGGCTAATCAAAACTTACATCTCAAAGTGTTATGATAAATGAGGATGAGACCTTTAAGGCGGAAAACAACTGGCTGCCCCTTTTGCAAGTCGGAACTTCACTTTTCAACTCAACCTCATGGTTGAAATATTACGATCGTGAATTTTTCAGAACATACAATGAAGGTCTCATCGCCAACCTATACGCAGCAAACTGGAGTAGCACTGACTACAACGAACCTTGTTATCAATACTTCAACGATCCCATGGATTATATCATCAACAGTTACCGCGAAATAGCCTTTCGAATGTCTATTCGTTCCGCTGCCGACCCTATCTACGATCTGACGGGCGAAATAACGGGCGAACTTGGCAAACAGCTACCCCCCATTATGCAGAAAGGAGTTCCCTATACACGGCATGCCACCCAAGTGCAATACGTCGCAAACATACCGGCTCTCATCCTCGCAGTCATAGTCAGTCTTGCCGGACCACTCGCTACACTTCTGCTTTTTGGGGGTTGGTGGCGGCTGGGTAGAGATTTCACGATGAGTCCTTTGGAGATCGCGAACGCTATTCTTCAAAGCGGGAGGCCCAAATCCGAATCACTTGCGGAAGGCCATCGAGCGAGCATTGAGGAATCAGTCGGCGACGATATAACTATCCAGGATGAAGCAGCCACTGAAATGACACGAATGAGTTACAACAGCGTCAGTGGTGGTGATAGTCATCAGCAACAGGGTCAACAACTGGCCAGTGTTTTCGCCGGTTGTAGCGGCAACGCTTCAGCTGACGAGCTGGCCAAGCATTTCCGCCACCGCGGCCGAACGAAGAACCCCAATGACGGGGATGAAAAAGAAGAGGAAGAGGAGCCGAAGGTGCAGTATGGTGTGGTTGAAAGCGGTACAGGCGAGCATCTTGGTTTTGCTGTGGTGTCTGGTTCCCAGGGTGCTGCTGTTCGTCGACCTTGGAAAGGGGAGATGTTGTAGCACACATATCAGCACCCCAAAACATCAGCTCCCATTTCCACTTGCCCTTGGCTTATAAACAAACGTTGAAGGAATAAATACCACATACGACCATACCCACTGGAAAACTCGGGATCCCGTCCGCTCTCCCATAGATAAGCCAGTGAGGGCCAGACTAGTAGTTGGGTCGGTGACGACCAGCGAATCCCTGGTGTTGTATGTTTCTTTTTTTCGTCCTCCATTTCTTTTTGCTTTCCTATCTAGACATGCCACACTTCCTATACTTCTTGCACATTGAACACTCGCCATCATCACAATACACCATAGCAATACATATGTTTCTTTCGTGCCTTCGAGTGACATCTCCGCGAACCGACAACTGAAAATCCCATACACCGTGTAAACACAACAAATAACAAAAATTCAGGAAACCCTCATCCTAAATGCCAGAAATACGTAGTGCGCCCGTTCCTTCTTGGGTTCTTGTTGATGATAGCAAGATCCTAGACATTTGCGATGGTAAAAACGACGATGGAACAAGGAAAGAACATGGAAAACAGAACACAAAATACAGAACACAGAACTCGAATCTTCAAACCAGCATCACAGCAATCAATGTCAAGGCCTCTGAACCAGGAAGTTTCACCGCCATATTGACAATTGACGTAATATTTTCCCCAGAAGAAGAAGTAGAAGAGGAAAAAGCCAAAAATAGCAGTTTGACTGTTCCCATGGAGACAAGCAGATTGCTTTGCTGCACGAAGCATCGAAGCACGAAGCACTGGAATGTACATTCGACATCGGGCAAACTCGGTAACCCGGCGGCCTCCTCCTCACAACAAGTTGTATCCACAAAAGTTTCGAAACGCATTAATCTCCGTTACCCGCTCCTTGACCTTTTTATCGACCCTGTTATTGACCTCGCTGACCGTGCAATTCCTCGGATGAACTAGGACCAACTAGTTCAGCCGTTGGTGATGGCTTCGGTCCGCGGTCTCAGCACATGTAGTACCTGTGATGACACTAACACTTTCACGCTGCTTTAAGCGGGCCTTCTGTTAGTGCTTAGTGCTCCCGTGGAACTGGTGGTGGCTTAGATCACCATTTTCCGCGGAAGCTCATTTTACTTTTTTCTTGGCGTTATTGAGTGGGAGCCATCACTGCTCAGCCACTCCGCCATGATACGTGCGTAGGATCCATTCTTGACATCGCGAACATGGAAATACGAACTCCGATGATGGATTTTATTGAGAGATAGTTTTTGAATTGTTGGAAGGACATCCACCAAATACGAAACGCCGAGGTTGAAGCGGCTAAAGATTCCATCAATTGAAAGCATTCGGAAAAGATATAGACCAACGTCACAAAAGCAGCAATTGAACACCAGGTTTGCTTGTCTTGTAAAGAGAGTGAATGTGTCTCATTTTCATTCAATTCCCCCAAAAAATCCTCCGCCAATGTTTTTCTAAAAAAAGCATCTACATCAGAAGAAGAAGAAGAAAGTGAAACAGATAGCTTCCCTGCTCTCGGCCCACTATTGCCCAGTACCACCACCATGGATGGGGTAATTGACATAAGTGTGTTTGAGATAGGACCATGTACCTGGCAAAGGTTTTGGCATAAACCTGAAGAAGTTGTTTTGTCATCAAATCGTTCGAGAAAGAAAAAGAAACAACCATATTTCATCGCAGAAGAAAGTTCCGGCGCCAATCTTTTTTGTCGTTGCGCGCCCCTCAAACGTTTTTCTTTTCCAATCCGTTCCCGCGCGCCAGTCGCCGTTCCGTCCTGTATCTTTGTGTTGTGTGTGGTATCTTTCTAAGTGGTGTCCCGCTTCCCCCTTTGTGTGTGTTCTTATGTCCCGGTGCCAAGGAAGAATTGACATTGAAGAGAAGAAAGCATGAACAAAGGGGTGGGAAAGAAAGGGTCATAAAAGTCATCATCGCCCTGCGAGTCGTTCCGTCCTTTGTCCAAAAGAGACGCTGGAGAAGATCCGCGTGAACCAATTTTTTTTTCAATGCGCGGTAAACAAGTTTACGCGCCTGTGTGAGAAGCGAAAATGAGAAGATCGCCTGCTGTGAAGGCAGTTGATGGTGTGACCAATTCTTTAGTCGGAGAAAGCCCACTCGACCTTCTTGCGGCCGTCGGTAAGGGCTTCAAAGACGTCGAGGAAGGCCTTCTTGGAAACATCGATGTCGTTGTAGGCGCATCCCATGCACTTGTCGCGAACAATGGCGGTAACGGTCTTGCCGTTGGCCTTGATGATAATCTTCCTGTTGCAGTAGGGGTTGCCGTTGGACTGGATACCCATCATCTCGTGGGAAAGAGCCACAATGTTTTCGGACATGTCCAAGCCGACATCGTCGAAACCGCAGGCACCCAAGCCGACATCGTAGTAGGTGAGGTCGCCACTGTGGGAGCTGCTAGTGCTGGAAGAAGACTCCGTCTTGGCAGTCTCAACGGCCGGTGGAGAGGCAACGGTGGCGGCGGCGGGCTGAACAACAGGGGCCGGGGCAGACGAGCTCTCCACAGGAGGAGAAGGAGGAGGGGCAGGAGCGACTGTTTGAACCGGAGGGGCGGCCTGGCTAGAGCTGGTGGTCTCAGGAGCAGGAGGAGGAGCCTCAACCTTGGGAGAAGGGGCGGGAACCACGGGAACCACGGGAACCACGGGAACCACGGGCGCAGCGCTGGAGTGGGCCTGCGATACGGAGGTGATGAGGGTTGAAGTGGCCTTTGGAGGAACGATCACCTGGGTGGTGGTCGCGTCAATGACCTTGGTGACGGTCTCATAGACGGTTTCAGTCACCCACTCCGTGACAAGAGCACGTTTGTTGTGGTGACCATGGTCCTTCTTCTGGTGGTTATGGCCGTGGCGAGGCTGGGCAAGAGCAACTGAAGCCAAAAGGGTGATAATAACAGTGGTCGACTTCATGTTGACGTTGGTTGAAGTTCAAAAAGGATTGTGATATGTCTCTCGTCAACGAGAAACTGATGGTTGATTCTTGGTGGTCTTGGCTACCGTAAAGGGAGGGTGTATGTAGGCGGAAGGATCCTTGGTATTGTCCGTGCTGTGTAAGCTGTTGGAATGTGAAGGGTCGTCAGTGTCGAGATTGATATGCAAGGAAGGTGATTCTCGTAGCCGGCTCGAGGAAGGAATGTACAGCTGATGTTCCCAAATGGTTCGATCAGCAAAGAGCAGGGGAGCTTGTGAGGAGTGAAAAGATGGGATTGACGAGAGACGACACGGGCGTGAACCTTTATAAAAGAAAGGACCCGTCCGATCTTAGGGCTGGGGGAAACAAAATGAAGGGGGGACGGGTGGTCCGGGCGAGCATGACAACGCCTGGGATGGCCCAAAAAGGCTGATGATCCGGCTGGAGGCAAGCGATGCTCAGCCATTTCCCTTGTTTTCTTTCTCACCCCTGCCCCTGCTTGGACGTGTGAATGCCTCCATGCGAGTGGGCCGTTCACACCTGTTGGGCCCCATCCTACCGAAGATGCCTAGCCAGGCCCGACTCGATCGTCCCAACCGAGTTGTCAAACAACCCCATTCACCACGTGTTTGATACCATCCGAAGCTCGATCAGTTGTTAGTGCGGTTCCTGTTTTGGCGACGACGAGGGGCAGACGCTGGCTTGTCCAGTGCCAAACAGCATTGTGACAGTGCGGGCAATCAAGCAAATCATCGTGGGCCGCGCCTTGGACAAAGGAATTGGCGGTTGCTTTCGACATGCCCCTCAAGCCCAACCAGAGACCTTGACCCTTGCTTTCACCCGATGTTTGCAGATGTCCTGCATTCGTCCCACAAACCTTCTTTGACGTGCCGTGGTTTCGTAGGGCCGCGAAGAGTTACCGCTGAGATTACCGCTGAGGAGGGGGAACCGCATCCAAGCCCAGCTCCTTCGACCCAAGACATGTAGCGACCTAACAAATCTCGCAATGTGGCGGCGTAGCATAGTACCAAAGAAGTTCAATGACGCTGAAATTGAAAAAATTGACCAGAAGCGACGCGGGAGACTTGGCCCTTGCAGCTGACCTGCAAGGCACTGACGCGGAACAAAAGCCGGACCCCTGTTTTCTTGGTTCAGGAACGGCCAGGAACCAACTGAACCGGGATAATTCCAACCAATCATCATCCATGGCGATCCCGAGGCCTGGCTGGGCTCCTGCGCGCCGCTGAACTCCTCCGGCGATCCGCCCCGCTCTTCGAAAATTCTTTATTCTGCCGTGTCTCCGCGTGCCTGGATGTCCTTGTCGCCCACAGGCCCGACAGCTTGTCAGACTGGGGCCGTCCGTCCCGTACGTTGTTCCACAGCGCATCGCTGGATGAGGGGAACTTCAAAGGCATTTACATTGCCAAACACCGTGGCGCCCTGCGAGGAGTCGGCTGAGAACCGACGTGTGGTGGGACAATATGCCTTTTGGTGTTTCACTGCTAATTGAGAGGAAGTGTGTAAAAATGAATAGATGTTGGATTAAGGATGAACGACCTGTTCGTCCGGAAAACCGCGAACGGCGGCACGGATAGAAACGGAAGAGAAGGACCAGGGCACGGATGTGCTGATGTGATAGAAAGCTGCAAGTATACCCCCAAAGCATCGTCGATGTATTGCATACCGGTAGAGAAATGGCCCATTTGCGACTTGCCACAGTGGGACTTGAGTGAAGGAAAAAAAGAGGGCCTCTTTGACAGGTCAAAAGCTTTTTCGTAAAAGCAATGGTCACTCACCAATATGATGCCGCAGACCTGCGGTTCTGAATGGAGATGCGTCCTCTTCCCCCTCCTTTTGGCCGGCCTCGGACGCCAGGCCTGGTTCCGCAACCTCTCGATAAGTCAATACGACTGGACGACCAGAATGATGTGATAAAGGTTGAGCAACCAAGGCTGACCGGTATCCGTTATTCGATTCCCACAGTTGTTTGTCATGCCTGCGAATAAGTGATAAGATGTGGGGCACGTCGTTGTCGCAGTCGATATGCGGGCTCGGCAGGCTCGTCTTACGTGGGCGTCTCCAGAGGCCGGCAAGATGCACATTCGCCTTGCAATATGCATGGTGTCTTTGGATATGCGATGTTGCCTGTCATGGCCAGACTCTGGCGAAAACGTCAACTCCGCGTCCCACTTTGGTTGCCATCGTCGGTTGATTGGAGGCTTCTTGACGAAATGCCTCTCTTGAATCCTTTGGGTGCGGAGACGACCTCTTTGAAGATGCTTTGGTGATGCTGGCTGAACTTTGAAGTGCTGAAGCCTTTTTCATTTCTTATTTGCGGGTAAACGCGTACAGGAACAAGCCTTCTCTGGTGAACACGGGCCGGTCTTCGTCCTCGAGCTCGGTGATGTTGAAAGTCTTTCTGGCAGCCTTGAGAAACTGCATGTCTGCACGGCGTCTCTTCTTGAAACAGAAGTAAACGGTGGCGTTGGGTTCAAGGGCCAATAGATCCTTCAGAGTCTGTAGGAGGAGCGGGAAGGCGGGTTCGAAGTAGACGCAATCAGCAGCCAGAATAGTATCAGGCTTGAGAGCAACGATTTCCTCTGGGAGTGGCTCGCCCCTATTTGCGTTACAAGAGGTTGTCAGAATAAGCATGAGCGTAAGCATTCAAAACCCGAGCCCGAGTGACCCGATCCTGGTCGGGACCGTGGAAGAACAAGAGTCCGATGCTGTGGGAAAGGCACAGCAGGAGGAGAGCGGGGAAAGCCGTCACACAGGACTGGATCACTTACCAGTTGAGGATCAAGGATTTGACCTTGTCATTGAGGCCATTCAGGGTAATGTTGTGTGCCATGAGCTCTTCCATCTCCAGTTGGTCTGTGATATACATGGGAGTTTCATAGCTGCAGCCTTTGGCAACTGCAAGCCCGACAAGGCCACCGCCGGCGCCGATTTCGAGTCTGGGGGAAACATGTCAGTGCCATGTGGTGGTTATCGTGGTGGCTTCATGTTGGAAAGAGCCGGCATAAAAGGCACCTACATCCGAGCCTTTTGCAGCTTATCGCCATGGTAGCGCAGCATATGCTTGGCGAGGGTCATTCCGGCCGGCCAAAGCTGGCCTCCGCATCCCGTCTTTAAATCTTCGTGAAGCTTCAAAGGCTCGGGCAGGAGACCACCAAAGTCGAGAGCCGTGTCGGTAGGAGCCTTGTACTCCGGTAGGGGAGTGAAATCCTGGTCGAAGGCCAAAGGATCAAACTCCGGTGACGATGATCGGGATCGGGCGCTCATGGTTGGTGGTTTCACTTGACCTTTCCTGTCGGGATAAAGCTGATAAAGTGAACTCAGATATCTCAAGAGTTCAACGATAATACGTCAAATGTTGTGCGTTCTTCGATTGAATTAAAGATGTTGGGCAGAAATTGTTTTCTGGTATCACCATCGTCGTTGCCCTGTGGTGGTCTAGACACTCCCGTCGGGCAAGCGCACAAAAAGTCTCCACCCAAAATTCTCCCCTCCCTTCCATTTTGCGGGGTTGTAGAGACACCACCGTTAACGACAACCTTCCGACATGACACGACGGGAAGGCACGATCATTGAGCAACAACACTTTGACCGTCGAGATTGTGATCGCTCTTGCCATCATATTCAAGAGTAGAGGCTCGAAACTTTCTTCGCCGGAACATTGTCGAGCCGAGCGTGACAGAGTGTCTCGCTTCGAGTTGCTCAATCAAGGCCTCCGCTGCAGACGACGGACTGTCATCTGGATTGGATCGGCGATATCTTCCATCAACAAGACTTGATGCTCGAATTCAAATCGATCATGACACATAATCCCCCCCTCCGAAATGTGTCACGATGGAGCGCCTCCCTGAAGCACGCGTCTCTCATCTGGTGGGCTGGTGTTCACTTTGAGGCTCGACTGGAATGCTTCAACCACTTCACCAACCCCATTTCAGAGGTTTCAATGCCAATCCCACATTGCTCAAGTGGGCTCGGGACACCACACTATAGAGATCCATTACGGAACTCCTCCAAATATCTATGTCGCGTTTAAAGCCCAAGGGGCGGCTGGTGAGTCGCGACTTGCCCCCCTCAGCAATTCTTCGAGAGCCTGACGCAAGGGAACATGCCTCGTGAAGAAATTCAGGGTCAGCCTCCCTGTTTGAAGATTCGCGTTTTACTGTCTCTTATGTCTAGCTCGATGCCCTCAGAGCTGTCCGCTCTGGTGTTCATGATGAGTTTCCTCTTTCTTCCAGTCTTTGTGAATATTGTTGTCGCTTCTGTTACCTACGACTTGATACCCTAGGCAGCGCTTGCTCGCCGTTTATATCGTCACCATGGCATCTGTTATGCATCTCCTCACCTTGTTAGTCTTCGTTGCAGTATCTAGTGCTGCTCCTGGAGTCTACTTTCCCATCAGCTCCCAAATCCCCCCTATTGCCAGAATCGGAGAACCCTTCTCATTTGTGTTCTCCAAGTCAACATTTACCTCGACATCAACTATTACCTACTCCCTCGCCAACTCTCCAACATGGCTTTCGATCGACAGCGATGCACGGAAACTCTATGGGACACCAAAGGAGACTGATGTTGGATCGGAAGATGTGGTGGATGTGCCAGTTGGATTAGTGGCAACCGACGAGACGGGCTCGACAACACTCGACATCACCCTAATCGTTTCAAGGAACTCTGGACCTAAGCTCGATATCCCTCTCAACCAGCAGATACCGGGATTTGGGTTCTTCTCCAACCCCTACACCATTCTGTCACCGCCAAGGAACCAGTTCTCTTTCGTGATGGACCCAAAGACCTTCTCAGCACCCTCAGACAAGCCCTTGACATACTATGCAGTCATGTCGGACAACACTCCTCTTCCGGCCTGGATATCTTTTGACGCTGGTCGGCTTGCTTTCTCAGGACAGACTCCAGCTTTCGAGGCTCTCATAGACCCACCACAAACGTTTGAGTTCCAACTCCTGGCCACTGACACACCTGGGTTCGCCGGTGCCTCTCTGAGGTTCAACATTGTGGTCGGGAACCACAGAGTTATGGCCGATCAGACGACAATTGTCATCAATGCAACTGCTGGGGAGCCCTTTTCATATGCTGGACTGCAGGACAGCATCGAGGTCGATGGCCAACGCATGAATTCTGACGATGGTTTGACTGTGGCCTCTACCTTCAATATCCCGTCTTGGCTCACACTCGATATGAACAGTTTGCGCATCACCGGCACCCCTCCCATGATAGCAAAATCGACGAACTTTACCATTGCGCTCGAGGACAGCTTTGCGGACAGATTCAATCTAACTGTCATGGTTCAGATCAGCGGCACTCAAGCTCAAGACTCTGGCATGTTGAAGGAAGAGCTGCCTGTTATCCAAGCACAAGCAGGCGAGCACATAAGTTTCGATCTTGGCCCCTTCCTAGAGGACCCCGATGGCACAGAAATAGCTGTCGATGAAGATGCCTCACCCTCATGGATCCATGTCCGCGAAGGAACCATTTTCGGCGACGTACCAAACTCATCAAAAGACTCCATCGTGAGCGCTACGATAAGGTTAACTTCAAAAGCCTCAGGGGCATCAGAGTCAGTCTCGCTGAGCGTGCACATGCTGGCTGATTCCGGGGACACGGCAGACACGACAGACGCCGCTTCGAGTCCGGGCTCGACATCAACTGGGGATTCGGGCGGTACTAAGCCTAGTCGGAAACATGCGCCTACTCCTATCGGACTCATTCTGCTGGTTACTATCCTTCCCGGACTCTTGCTCCTCGGCGCCCTTATGAGTATGCTCGTCTGTTGCCTCAGGCGACGAAGAGAAGCCAAACGACCGAAGCTCAGCACCCGTGATATATCGGGCCCTCTCCCGGGAACTTTCACCATCAATGTCACAGGTCCAGATGGGCAGAGTTCCATGGAGCACATAACAGGACCACACAACACGCAAAGCACGATAGATCATATGTCACTGGCTGAACAGGACCGGAAGAGTGACCCTGAATCGGGTATCAGCCGCCACCAAAGCTTCGACGCTGACGTGCCACGCCCGCTCAGCACAATTCGGATGCTGCCTACCAACGAAGAACTGCTGCCGGTGAGCAGTAGTCTTCTGGATGTCACAGGTTCGCCTCTGATGTCCGGTGCTGTTACTGGAACTCCACGAAATCGGCGGCACGAGAGAACTCAGACACTCCTCAGTCACATATCGGAGACTAGCTACTATGAGGAGCACTCCGCAGGAATCACCATTGACAATACTCTGGAGTTCCTCGGTAACAGCACGAGAGGCTCGTTTCGGGACGGTGTTGAAGTCGATATTCCGTGCCTTGGTGATGTCTCTAGCATCCAGCCCACCCCTAACTCCGCATACACGGGCGAGTCATACTGGAGCAAGCTAGGTTCCGGCCCATCTGTCCATAACAGATCTCCTGCGATCGGCTCGGTTCATGATGACCCTTCAGGCACTGGCCGGATCCAGCCAGCCATGCTTGCGAGGAAGCTCGTATGGCCTTGGTTCAAGGGTCGTGTCATCAGTATCAAGGGTGTTGCTGAGAAGTTCGGGAAGGCAGCAAAGACAACACAGGCCGGTCTGCCCAGTCTATCCAGTGTCCAGGTGTCTTTACACGACAAGACACCAGACACATCGCTGGTATCAAATAAGCAATCTGATAGCTCGGGCATCCCCGACTTCCCATCACCGCCACAAGGGACGAAGCGGCCCATAATGACCAAGCATGCAAGACCAGTGACGCGAAGAGCAGTCGGCACAGGGCGTATCGTAATCCCACGACAGAGGCTAGTGTCGACAAAGGTCGAAGTAGTGGGAGGTCCAACAGAAGACAGACACAAACCAGCAGAGGACAAGAAGCAACCTTCACCCACGTCCAGCTTGGACCGCCCTTCCAGGAACTCACTTGGCATATCCTACGCAGACATGGTATCCAACTCACCTTTCCACCAGTCTAGCACATGGTCAACAATACCCTCTAGTCACGAGTGGCACGACGAGACAATACAGAGCCTCGAGAATGCCGATAGCGTGTTACCGAGCTCAAGCCTCAGAAGATCGCGGTCGGCATCGCAACCCAACTGGGCACCGTACAAAGACTCGCTCTCCAACATCAACGATGCCGCAAGCTCCAAGTACCCACAGAGTCAATGGTCGTTTGCCCCTATTCCGCGGCCTCAGCCTCTTGGTGATGCATCTTCTATCGCCTCACAGGGTTTGTCAAACTCGGCGACCGGGCATGCCCGCGCTCCTACTCTTGGTTCTGTCGGTTTTCCAAAGGCGCCTTCGTCGTTTTGGCTTGATGGCGATGAGAATACGCATAATGAGGACGCGGGAAAGGAGAACAAATGGGCAGGCGGGACGAGTGGTTTTCTTAATGGACGGTTTCGGTCACCGCAGCCGATATCGTTGGTGACTTCCCAAAGCAAGACGAGTTCGGATTTTGCGGTTTACATTTGAGTTTAATACCCCCTTTTCCCCATCTTTTTATAGTCCTCTGAATGTTTGGGTTTTGAGTTGAGATAAATATCAAGGAGTTCAAACCTTCCAAGGCGGCACTGATGTTTTTGCCGAGTCAGTTGGATTTGTACAATCCACATGTAATACCTCTTTACCATAACCATAGTCCAAAATTTTAGTGTACAGTAATTACCCCTGCTCGTGCATGCACCTGGTCGTGCATAAACCCTTCTAAATGCTTACAGATCGCTGGCCGCAATTATTTAGTATGGGCAAGTGCTAAAGTGCATATTTACAACCGTGCCGGGCGGTCAAATTGGTGTATATGCATTTATTGGCGACCTTTTTTAGGGACCTTTTAGGGCCTGACAGCGATGCCAACCCTTTAAAGTCCCCCAAAATTCCTATGCTAGGGCGGCTAGAGAGTCTTGGCATGAGCCTACTCGTGCATATGTGCCTCTAAATGCATACAAAGTGCCGTCCTGGATTACATGCACGAACAGGGGAAATTACTGTAGTTCCAGTTCGTGCCGTCATCACGAACTAGTGGGCGGCGAAAATGATGATATCAGCGGTCCCGTCCAATCTCATGCTGTGTTCCCTCCCCTCAGTTTCAGTTCGAAACCCAAACCCCAAAACATTTTACAAAGTAGCACAAGCCTCAACAGGTCACGAGAGAGATTGGATCTTGTATCTTGCTTTCCAATGTCTCGCGATGTTGCAGTGGTAGGTCAGCACCAAAGGAGGAAAGAATGAGGGCTGAAAGAAAAGCCTGAACTGAACACTACTGAGCCCAAATGCCGGGTGGCTGTGTGTCGTCATCGTTCGTCTACAATTCCCGGCTGTCTGGGCTTCAAATTTTCATCCCTAGTATTCCCGCTTTGTGCTCGCGCTCACGCCCGTTTCGCGGTATCTACTTTTATTTCATTTCATTATTTCCGCGGTAGGTGCAACCACCACACACCTATCTACCAGGTAGAAAAGAAGAGGAATGCAGGGCTAGAAGAAGAGGAACAATGGGGATCACATTTCGTCGTAGTCTCGAGAAATGGAATTTTTCTTTTCGGGGGGAATAACGGGAATGGATTGTTGTACACCAGGGGCATTGTCGGCCGCTCATCCCTTCTGCGCCTTCTCGCCTTCCTTTTGTGAGAACCTCAACAGAAAGAGGGCACCGCTATCCCGTCGTCACTGGCACTCTGTCGCAACTCGCAAGGGCTCCTGGCTGCTAGGCCTCGCGACCTGGAGTCGAGCGGTGTCTGTCTGCGAATAGTGATCCGCGGGGTGAACTGCCATCTTAGGGCGGGGTCACAGTGTATCTTCTGACCATCTGACAAGCTCTCGACTCCAATAAGCATGCCAACTGTCATGTATAATAAAGTACCTTCCTCCGTGCCATGAGTGCAAAGCTAGGCACTGTTCTGAGTGCTTGTTTGTGAGTGCTCCCTAGTATTAGGGTAGGAACGGTACGCACCATGTGCGCCTTCCTGACCCAGGCACTGGCTACAGGCAGTGAGCCTGACTCAGGCTACGGCAGGCGTAAGCCTAGCCGGCCTTGTATCCTGTATTTAGCTAGCTTCTGGCCTCTATAGTAGATTGGAAGGCCATCTTCTACTAATACATTATCTTTGCCAGTACCTTCGTACTATGCTTGTCACATTCTGGTGCCCACACAAGCATCAAACTTGACGATTAGGATTATCGACAATACTCGTATTAGTCGTTTAAGCTACTAGATTTTACCGCCTCGATTGCAAGTCAGACGTAGGCGTATAAATTAATTAAACGCAAATCCGTTACCCTATAGTTCGATCAGCTCTGTTTGCAGACGTAGACGGCTATTTCCAAACGTAGTTTAGTGTTAAACCCTCGGATCCCGGCTAACCTAAACGATAGAATCCCGCGTCGTTTACCTAGTAGAATTAACGCCCTTATACCGGTTGATCCCCGTTAATATACTAGACAATTGCTACGGTTTTATTTAGTAGGCTACCCGTACGGTACTAAGATAATAGAGGAAGATTTCGAAAAAGTTCATCGATACTAGCTTAATTTTAACCTAAAGATCCTCATTAATAGCCCCCCAAGAGAGGAATTTTACTTAAGTAATTAGGTTACTAAAAAGCAATTATTTACAATTTTCTTCGGTTAGTAGCGTAATTTACTTAATATACCCTAAAGCTAGGCTTCTACAAATCAGATACCCGTAGTATAAATACCCGCTGAAACTACTATTACCCCGCCCCCGCAATCTATTAATTAGGAATAGGTCCTGTCAATTATTTTAGTAGGAGATCCCCTAGCTTTAGAGTCTAATTAATTAATTTAAACTTAAGGACCCGGACTTATATTAACGTTAGTACGGTTATTGTCGAATCGACTTTCGTTAAATCGGCTTTTATTATTAAATCGGCCTCTATCGTTAAATCGACCTCCGCCGAGTCGGCCTCCGTTATTAAATCGACCCTCATCGTCGATTAACCCGTCCGGATCTTCTACTTTAAAGCCGTCCTACCCTATATTTTACATTTAAAGGTTATTATCCCCAGACGAACTTACTAATTTATTAACCTTACTAGGCCCTAGTATAGGACCATTAACCGATAAATTTCTATTAAATATCCCCGAATCGGCCAACGACGAATTAACGATTTAATAACCTATATCTAATAATTAATCACTTTATACCTTTGAATTTAGGGATAGCCAAATCGGGCCTAGAGTAGCGGGTACCGGGAACCGGATATAATATAAACCTCGTCTACTTTAGGACTAGTCGTTTGCGGACTATTCCTCGTTTGTAAATTAAATTAATAATCTAAACTTCACCTTCGGGAACGTCGAATTCGAAACTAATACCCTTTAACAGTCGAACGAACGAAGCCTACCTTAACCTGCTACCCAATTCTTTAACTATTTCTAGTACCTTTGGAATAAAAGGCCTAAGTTAGGGTCGATTTCCAAACTAGGCCGATCGATAGGATAGCTATCGGCTTCCGTAAGTTTACCGGCTTAATAACTGGCGTTAGTACCCGGGAACTTCCCTACTTTTCCCCTCACTTAAGATTAATGGAGCTAGATTTAAGATTAATGGAGTTAGATTTAGGATTAATGGAGTTAGACTTAGGATTAACGGAATTAGATTGGGCAATTCTAATTTATTATCGAAGATGAAGAGGAACCGGAAGTTCTTAGGAGTTTAATACCTAACTAAATTAATTCTCCCCGTTCCTAACCTAAGTCCCCCCGCTCAACTAGGTTAAGCTCTAATACCTCCGACGCTATACCGATTAATAAGGAATAGGCTAGTATAATAGCCGCCGTTTTCGAAAGAGTTAGAATACAAAGTAACTAAGATATAACCGATTTAATTGCCCAGGCCTTCGCTAAATATAGGACGGACAACCCCCCTCCGCCCCCCGTTTAATTTGTTAATAATATTTATTAATAATCGTTGAAAGCCTTAAACGTTAAATATTTTAACCCCTCCCTCGTCGACCCGACCGGAATTAGAATTATATCCGACGGTAAGGATATTAAATATTACGATGTTTACGCGTTTTATAATAAATTTCTAACTATCGAAAAGATATATAGCGAGAGAGAGGTATAGAAAGTCTAGATTTAATGCTTGTAAGGCCCAATACTAATCTAGTATTCCTACGTCCTATTTAATAATAATAGGGAACTATTTTTAATTGGAAAGATTGAGGTAATTTATAATAAATTTAAGAAACGTTTTAAAATCGATTATTCAAAGGCGATAAATTATTTTCGTAAAGTTAGGTTCTCCTTATATAATATCGCTAATAGAAAGGATATTATTTCCTTTATCCAAACGGTTATTAAGTACGCTAGGGCTTGCGATTTCCTAAAGTATATTCAAATAATCGCCGCGTTCGAAATTCTTAATAGTAAAATCCAATTTAAATTAGATAAATTAAAGTCGGATATAGAGCTTAGCGCTTTCTTTGAGAATATTTAAAATAGGGAGAATATCTTTAAGCGTAGAGTTTAACGTTGGAAGTTAACTTTTAGTCTATTTAGAACCTTCCTTCCCCGTTAGAATAATCGCCTTAATTAAATTTAACGCGGCGGTTTTAATAAATAGAACCCTAATAATTAGAATTATAATTATATAAACCCGATTTACAACCCGACTTAGACGTCGGCACAATTAAGTTAACTTTAGAATTAAGTAATGAATAAGACCGCTTATACCCCGTACAGTAGTTTTAATACGTTAAACCGTCAACCTTTGGTTCTTGAGAACCGCCGTCTGCCCGCCTTACCTAATAAGGTTAAAGGCTATTACGCCGACGTCGAACAGGCGATTACCGAGATGGCGCTTGAATTTATAAAATCTTATTAAGTTTATATCGAGGAGGTGACGGATATAGGCGAGTAGACGCCCGAGGTAAATTATACCGAGAACGCGAACTACGCTAATAACGGATATATATATTAATAGACCGATAAATAATTTAACGCGGCTTACTTTACAATAACGGAGAGAGCGCCGGTAATGTATTAATATTATTATTGCTACTAGACTTTCCTTAGCGGTAATAAATTCTATTAATATATAATTATATAATACGGTAAGGTTAGATCTACGGTAAAAATATTCGAGGCGATATACGTTAATAATAAGATAACGATCAACGCTATTATAAACCCCTTAAGCTAGATTTAACGTCGATTATAGCCGGGAAACGGCTAGCGCCTTCGATAGTAGAGGCGGTATCGTAGGGCGCGTTAATAAAGTAATTATTATTTATTAAAAGGTTAACGGTGGACGTAAGGCCCGACGTTAGTATAGGTTTTAGCTTTAGAATTTGGATTTATTTAAAATTTTGGATTATGCCTAACCCTAACGATTATTTTGTCGAATATAATGTATACGCGGATATAAGCTGCTTACGATCTTTGGCTAATAGGCGTTGGATTAAGGAATTTTATTCTAACCTCCCCGTTAGGAAGAAATTAATTCCGCTTTCTATACGCGGAATCGGAAATAATCGTTATTAATTACAAAATTATATTATCTTACTAATATATTTTTAAGGCTTAGACTTCGATAATCCGCAACGGTAAGTTATAGCTTATATCGAACGAGAGGTAGCCTTCGTCGACGATTTAGCCGTACGTTTATTAATTAGAATAAATATTTTAGGCCTTAAAGGAATAAATATCTTTATATTAAAACGCTACGCCTATATTACCTTTTATAAAATTTAGGTTCCGATAGAAATAAAGATAGGGAGGAAATTTAACGTTAGTATCCGAGCCTTAAACCCGATTCGATTTACCCCCAAATCCTCTACGATTTTAATTATTAATTACGTTAAAATTAATAATTCGTAGGATTATATTTTTAAATTAGTAATTCGAACTAATAATTTTAGTATATATACCTTATTTACGACCGGAACTCTTAAGAATATTATAATTTATAATCTTTACCCCTACTACGTTAAGATTTAAGAAAACTAATAATTTAGCCACTTAATATCTATTAATCCCGATTATATTATTACGGAAATTAGTAATTAAAATAGGATAAAAGCCGTAACCTTCGCTTATTATTCCCCCGAAAAATATGTACCTAATTCGACTAAAGTAATTAATCTACGAGTCTACCTTTACGAGACCGGAATCCGGATCTATAATTCCGGAGACCCCGAAATCGTTAAGGCGATATCCGATTTATTTAATAAATTTAAAAATATTTTTAAGGATAAGGGCTTTGTAGATATATTATAAGATGAATAAATGTGCGTTAATTTAAAGCCTAATTGGTACGTAAGGATACTAAAGTACGCTAGGGTTTACCCGTTCGGACTTATAGTTAGAGATGTTGTTTAAAATTAAGTTAAGAAATTCTTTGAGGATAGGAAAATTTCCCGAATTAAATACTAAATTTTATTTTCGTTCCTTATATTCGTTGCGTAGAGGATTATACCCGATAGTACGAAAAAAGGCCGAATAGTTGTTGATATACGAATTTTAAATAGGAATATTATCCCCGACGCCTACCTAATAAAGATATAGGAGGAAATTATCGGTAATATTGCCGCTAGGAATGCGAATTTTATTACTATTATAGACGCGATCGCCTTCTATTACTAATAGAGAATTTATTCCGAATTAAAATAGGCTTTTACTATTATAACCGCCCAAAGCTAGTTCACCTTTAACTATATTATAATAGGATATAAGAGTTCTAACGCCTACGTTTAATAGTAGATAGATTTGATATTATTAGATATTGAGGTAGTAGAGGCTTACTACGATAATATAGTTATTAATTTAACGATTTTGGGATAATATATTAAAGATTTGTATTAAATACTCTAACAATTTCGGGAATAGAACGTATTTATCGGGCTATCTAAAATATTCGTTGCCTTCCTAAATGTAGTAATATTAGGCCGCTTTATTGATAGTTTCGAAATGTCGACGATTTAAGAGAAATTGGTAGTAATCTTTAAATTAATATTCTTAATTATTCTTATTTAATTTAATTATTTTATTGGTTTAGTAATATATTTGCGTGAGAATATATTTTTATATAGTATTCTTATCGATTTATTTAAGTAAAGGAAGATTGTAATACTTCGCTAATATAATTATAAAGGAGTTAAGCGTAAAATTTAGGTAAGAGTTATAATTCTAGCCCTTCTAATAAAATACGAATTAGTATCGTTTAATGCGGTGAAGGCCGCTTTAATTCGGAATATAACCCTTTATATTTTTATTGCTATAAAGCTTCTTTTTATTGATTTTAATGTTATTGAATACAGTATTAGCGTCGAAGTATACTACGTTCGCGATAACGAAATTAATAAGCTCTATGATTTAAATATAGGCCTTATTACTACTTATTTCTCGCGTAAGTCGATATAAGATATTGCGTTTATTTCTAGAGTTTTGATTGCGGTTGAAAAGCGATATTGGTTAATGGAAATGGAGGTTTTGGGCTTAGTTTAAGCTTTAATTAAATACTATAAATAGATCGATGCAACCCGAATCCCGCCTATAATTATATATACTAATTATAAAACTATTGTTAATTTCGTCCGCTAAAGTACCGATATCGTTAATTCTATATCCTTAAATATATTAAATAAGAAATTATTGAAGGTAATAGAATACGCCAATACCTTTGAAGGTAATATTAATATTATTTATAAGCCCGGTAAATTTTACGTCGTGTTTAACGCCTTATTAAAGTTATATTATAACGATAATCTACCGCTTAAGGACCTAATTAAAGAAGGCGGACTTAAGCGTTTCCTAAACGATTATAACGAACGATAGGCGGTATATTAAGTATTCTACTAATATAGCGCATTAGACCCCGAAGTTGTATTTAACCTATAATAAGAGCCTATTGTAATTTTAATATAAATAGACCCGGGATTCCAACGTAAAATAATTAACGGCTATAAAATTAACCCGTTTTAGAAACATTTAAATTAAATTCTGGCTTCTAATTTTACGTTAGGTTATAACGTTACAATCTTACCTTTTGAATAATAAAACAGCCTTCTATAGAAAATCTAAAATGGAGAACGGAGGCTCTATATCCCTAAAATTTATTACCCCGAAGTCTTCGAGGTTATTTATAGATAGAATTATCTCGGATTTAATCGTTTAATTTCTTATTTAAGTTAGTTTTATATACTTAAAGGTACTTAAGAATTTAAACGCTACTTTAAAGGCTGCCTTACTTACTAAATTCTTAATAAGAAAAAGTATAAACCTTACGGTAGTATATAACTGATCCTTAGATTACCTTATCTATACTATATTATTAATATCGATTTTATTTTAAGACTTCCAATATTTAACGACGGGTATAATACGATTATAGCGGTCGTCGACAAATTTACTAAGTAAATCTTATTAATTCTAAGTAAAACGATTTAGACGGCCGAATAATGGGCGGACGCTCTATATATAACGTTCTTGTCTTATAATTAGGGAATACTAAAGGTAGTAATTTCGGACCGAGATCCTAAATTCCTATCCAAATTCTGGGCAAGATATTAGTATAGATTTGGGATAAAATTTCTATACTTAACGGTATATTATTCCCAAATAGATGGGGCTACTGAACGCTTAATTCAAATTATATAGGGCGCTTTACGATACTATATTAATTATTTAAGTAAGCCTAATAATTGGCGAAAGGTTATCCTGCGAATGTAATTCGAATATAATAATACTAAATTAACGGCGACGGAGTTAAGCCCGAACGAAGTAGCTTTAGGATTTAGCTTAAACCTAGTATTAGATTTAATAAACAATAAGGAGGCTATATTTGGCGTCGAATTACCCGATTAACGGATTTTAATTTAAGATAGTATTGAAATTATAGCAATAAACGCTAAATATAATTATAATAAGTAGTGTTAACTAAAATTCTTTAACGTCGGCGATCGAATCCTCTTACGTTTATATAAAGGCTATATAGTACTAAAGGCCGTTGAATTAAAGAAGTTCGGCCCTTAATACGCTGGCCTTCTTTGAGTCGTTGAACGAATGGGAAGACTCGCGTATAGATTCGAATTTCCGCTAAATTAGAAAGTCTATGATATTATTTCCGTCGATTACCTAGAGTCCGCCCCTCTAGACGTCTACGGTAGACGATTACCGTATACCGGACTAGTTGTAGCTTAGGATTATAAGCGTAAAATTATCCGAGAGAAAATGGGGAGGTATTTAGTCGGATACGAAGGATTTGGGTTAGAATACGAATACTGGTTGACGTTGAAGTAGTTGGGCGAAGACGTGGGAATACTTTTGGAGGAATTTCAGAAACGAATTTGATTCGAGGTAGACTTGCTGTTGATCCGAGATTAACGTCCTGTTGATCCGAGAATTAATTTCCTGTTAACGCTAGATAGATTTACGCTCGCGAGGGCGCTTCGCATTTTTGGGGGGGCAGATTGTGAGTGCTCCCTAGTATTAGGGTAGGAACGGTACGCACCATGTGCGCCTTCCTGACCCAGGCACTGGCTACAGGCAGTGAGCCTGACTCAGGCCACGGCAGGCGTAAGCCTAGCCGGCCTTGTATCCTGTATTTAGCTAGCTTCTGGCCTCCACAGTAGATTGGAAGGCCATCTTCTACCAATACATCATCTTTGCCAGTACCTTCGTACCGTGCCTGTCACATTGTTCCTCCAAAGAGGAAACATCGCCTTGCCCTACTGCGGTAGCCACTGCAGAGGCCCCTACCCTAGTACAAAGAGATCAGTAAAATTCACTGACCTGACGACGACGACGGGCAACGAAGTGCCGGCTGCCTTGAGCATTATCCTCTTCAAGTCTTCTCGTTCGACTCAGAGTCGCACAAATGCCCCAGCTACCCGCGCGCATTTCTCACAGATTGAGCGTTGAACTGGTCAGTACCAGATTGGTTAACTCATCGCGTGACCAACGATGAAGAAAAAAACCCGAAAACTGCGCCCTAATCTGCCTCGTTTGATATCCTGAGATGTCGTCCGAGGTGAAAATGCTTTTTCCACTTTCAGCTGAAGTCTGCAATTGTCTCCAGGTCTCGTACAAGAAATACCCGCGTGGAGGCAGTCCACCTATCCTCGGCAGTTCATTACCCCACAATGGGTCTGTCGGTTGTGCAGGACTCGGGGTTAGGGGTCTCGCTGTTAGAGGGTTCGTGGTGATGTGAAGACATTCACAAGTGCATCGTCATGAGCTTTGCTACATTACTTCATTGAAGACGGAAAGGTCACAGGGATTCCCGCAACAACGATGCCGTGACAACCTCGAGACAAGAGTCACAGGCAGTTTGGGGCAACGTCAGTCCACCCGCAGCGAGCGAGCCGCGGCGCGGCGCCTAAAAGCTCAGCTGGGCTTTTGCGGGATGAAACAACCGGGGAACCCCGCTTCACGACCAGCAGCAGTTTCTTCTCTCTGCCTGTGCAGGAGCGGCCTCTGACAGTGACGGAGGGGATTTATCTGTAGGGCTCAGGTGGTGACGACTTAGCTTTCGTCTTTAGGTAGCTACCCACCGGTCGGCCTCACCGGGGCGCGGGCGCAAGGCTGACCAGAGGGTCCTGTCGGCAGGCGGTACTTCGAGACAGATGAGATTGAACTTCAAACCCGAACCGTGAACCGCGCGAGATCTACCTAAACCTAACTTATCATTCTCTCACCCTAAAGCTCTTGCGCTTCTAGACCTGGACATCTTGCTTGAATTGACGACACATTCCAAATTGCCATACCGGAAACTTATCATCGCCGTTCCGGACACCTTACCCTGATTCGACGGTCACGTCAAAGGGTATTTTTGGTTACTTTGTGGAGTGACCTACACAGTAGACTCTGTTGACTCCTAGCACCAAGACGGGCCAAGGAAAAATCGGATCCAACCAAAAGAGTCACCACCACAGGCTGCCGCTCAGGGCAAGGGCATCATCAACAAGGGCAGGACTCCTCTAGACTCGCATCCGGGCGATTACATAGCCTTCCAACAGTCGCCAACTTGAGCTACCTACATACGTACGTAGTGTGGTCATCCAGCAAGCAGACATCCAGACCTGCCCGCCCGTGAACCTTACCTTACCTCTTACGCACCTACGCGGATACCCGACCTAAGATCATACAGAAAGAGCTATCTTTGCTAGCGTGCAGTAACAGCTCGCAACCCGGCAGGTACTACAAAGCAGTTAGTCTCCGTTATCGATTGCTGTTCTGGACCCGTAGCACTCCAATCCACAACACCCACCAGCCCACCCACACCTGTCAACCCGGACGGGCAGGGCCTTGCCATACTACCAGACGACCAGGCCACACATACTGCCTCTGCCTGGGAGAGAGAGAGACCTGGCTGCACATCCATCTTCCCTCCAGCCAAAGAACCCAATCTTGCCAACAATCTGCTGCAATCCACTCCCGAGCAAACCACCACTTGCACCTCCACCCCTTTCTCGACTCGAGCTTCTCCTCCGCAAAAGTACCTCTACGATATTCACTTTGTCACGAGCCTCGTCGCCGACTATACCAGACTACCACACCCACACCCAAACCACCACTCTCAGATCTCATCATGGGCCAGACGCTTTCTGAGCCCGTCGTCGAAAAGGTGCGTGGCAATCATCCTGACCACTCGTTCATCGTGTGAATGCCGTCCCCGCGCCTGGTCTATCTACCTACTCTTGACGAGTACTGCCTCCATCACCTCCCTCCCTGCTGCAAGCAAAGCACAAACACACGTCGAACCACTTGCTACCACATCGCAATCGCGCTACCGAGCTGTCTCCCTGCTTGTCCTGCTCATTGCCGCCTTCGGATCGCCCAACCGTCGGGTCCTCGCGAAAAGACGCCGTGGCCTTGTCCTGCTCTCTTCCCCCTCCTCTCCCACCCATGCTGGCTCCTCGCGCGCCGCTGGCCGCCATCGGCTGCCCTGAATCCTACATACGCCGCACCCCGCCTTTGCCCCGCGCGCTGGGCTGACCTAGTCGGAAATTACCATGTGAAGAACAAATGGCTTTTCCTACAGAACCTGTTGGCTAACTCGATTGATGTGTTTCTCTGAATATAGGCGTCGGCAACTGGCGGGGATGAGCGGCTCATCTACGGCGTGTCGGCCATGCAGGGCTGGCGTATCAGCATGGAGGACGCGCACACGACAGTCCTCGACCTACTAGCCAACAACCCCAAGGAGGCCAAGGAACACAGCCAAAAGCTCTCCTTCTTCGGCGTCTTTGACGGCCACGGCGGCGACAAGGTGGCATTATTCGCGGGCGCCAACATCCACGACATCATTGCGAAGCAGGACACATTTAAGACCGGCAACTACGAGCAGGCTCTCAAGGACGGCTTTTTGGCGACTGACCGGGCAATTTTGAACGGTACGATATTGAAAAACCCAGATTTTTTTCTTCTTGGCAAGCTGTGGGCTGTGCTGTGCTGTGCTGCATACGGTGCGAAACGAGAAACGAGGAAACTAATATTCGCCCCCCTTATGTTGCAGATCCCAAATACGAGGAGGAGGTTTCTGGGTGCACCGCATGCGTCGGTCTTATCACCGATGACAAGATCTATGTGGTGAGTTATACTCGGAAGAAAACAAATCCCCGCTCGCGAACCGCTCTCCCTAACCTTATTTGTCTACTTTAGGCCAACGCTGGCGATTCGAGAGCCGTACTGGGCGTAAAGGGCCGCGCGAAACCTTTGTCTTTCGACCATAAGCCGCAGAATGAAGGTATGCAGTTGCGCGCGCTTGCCGGTTCTTCGGATGACAAGGGCACGTGCTAACCGGTGGTTATTTGTGGTTTTCTAGGCGAGAAGGCTCGTATCACTGCCGCTGGCGGTTTCGTCGACTTTGGTCGCGTGAACGGAAACTTGGCTCTCTCGAGAGCTATTGGCGATTTTGAGTTCAAGAAGAGCGCCGAGCTGGCGCCCGAGCAGCAGATCGTTACCGCATACCCCGACGTTATGGTCCACGACCTGGCCGATGATGACGAGTTCCTCGTACTTGCTTGCGACGGTAAGAGAAGGCCTTATCCTATGTATAACCGCGCGGTTAGCTAACACACGTTTTCTGCTAGGTATCTGGGATTGCCAGTCTTCCCAAGCGGTTGTCGAGTTCGTCAGGCGAGGCATTGCCGCCAAGCAGGATTTGGACAAGATCTGTGAAAACATGATGGACAACTGCCTGGCCTCCAATTCGGAGACGGGCGGCGTTGGTTGTGACAACATGACCATGACCATTGTTGGATTCCTCAGGGGACGGACTAAGGAGGAGTGGTATGAGGAGATTGCCAAGCGCGTCGCCAACGGTGACGGCCCTTGCGCTCCTCCCGAATATGGTAGGGAAACACCATCCCCCTGACCGCTTTCATCATAACACAAACTTCACCATATCATAACTTCCCCGTATTTCCCTATATATCCCTCTAAAACACACGTGTACTTCATATAACCCAGCTGGTTTCCTTGGCACATACGCTCTACTTCTCTGATATTCTTATGAGCTTGACACTAATACCAAATCTGTTTTTTCCCCCACATTATAGCTGAGTTCCGCGGTCCCGGTGTGCATCACAACTTTGATGATAGTGACAGCGGTTATGATCTCGAGGACAGCGGAAACAAGGGCAAGCCCTTTGGCATGGGCGGCTACAAGGGCCGCATCATCTTCCTCGGCGACGGAACCGAGGTCCTGACCGATGCCGACGACACCGAGATGTTTGACAACGCGGAGGAGGACAAGGATCTCGCCAGCCAAGTCTCCAAGTCCCCCTCAAGCATAACAGCGAACGACCGGGCTGCCCAGACGTCGGCTGCCGACCAGGACCAGAAGGAGCAGGCTGCCGTTGCCGCGGCGGCGGCGGATAACAGCACACAACAAAACGCCAAGAAGGAGGTGGCAAGCTCGCCGGCTAAGGCTTAGTTGGGCTCAGAAGCGAGCAGTAGCAGTGATGAGGAAATCAATCAGCTGCAGGTGACGATCCCTCGGGGATGTTTTCCCGGTTGATTGATGACGTCGTTGATGAGTTTGATATAACAAGCGCACTCCACTGCGCTGCACGGGACGGACGGGATCGGGAACTTGGGATGAACGAACGTGTTTATGATGAAGCTGTTGTTGTTGAGGTTTTGCTGTCAAGAGATTCTCATGAATGAAAGTTAGTAGTATACTGTTTATGGAAGTATGGGTTTTTTTTCGCACGAAAGGGGTGATGGCTCGTCTGGAGGAGGCAAGCAGGCAGGCAGGCCATGGAAGATAGGGGGTTTGAAAGAAAGACGGGTCGATTGGTCGGTCGGTTGTTGTTGTTGCTTCACAAAGGGGATGATGGAGATACCAAACTCAAGCAAGTCAAGTCAAGTCGCGTCACGTTAAGCAAAGATGAAGATGATGGTTTTTTTATGACGATTACGTTACCTCTTCTGTACCTGTAGGACTTTGTACCCTGTGTATTGTCTGTACCGTCTGTATTGGCTGTATCGCCTACGCGAGTCTACGCCAAGGAAAGCATGTCATGTCATGTTATGTTATGGGTGTTTAAGGTACTGTACGCTTGTATGGGTAACCAATATTGTTGTCGAAGTCAACACCGACCTCTTCCATGCTGAAGACCCGAAGAACTAGAGGATGATTATAGTTACTATACACTCCGTCTGATCTTGGCTATCCCAACTATCGGTTTGACCTTGAAGTGGCAGTGAGAAGAAACCGAGAAGAGTCTGAGAAGAGTCTAAGACGAGACTAAGACGAGATTGAGAATGGGATTTCTTATTTATTTCATTCCCTACTATACCAAAGAGACTGAGAAGAGAATAGTCCAAGGTGAAATAAGGTTGATGGAAAAACAGACAAGGTGAAGAGACGGTGTTTGCCTCAGCTTAGGCACATATCAGTTGCCCTGGGTAGCATGTTTCGTCTGCCTCCTCAGCCAACTCTTGTCACTTTACTTCACTTTGAACTAGGCCTACACTCTGTATTCTCGGGCACTGGACACTTCCCTTTTTTTTTTTCCCCGAGTCTATCCCGTCGTCGGTGCCTCAGGCCGTGAATGAGTATCATCATTCCCTTTTCGTCATCCGGGGCCGTCCGTCAACCGTACGTGCCCAAGGGAACCGAACCCAATACGACACACCAAGTCACCATCCCGTACACAAGATCTTACCTTGCTCGAAAGGCTCTTGTGAAGGGCTCTTGATGCCTAACTCACCCGAACAGCTCCCGTCACAAAGACCCGCGAGACCAAATTTGGTGTGCAACTGGGGAACTGATGTGGATTCTTTGGCGAGATGCTACGTACGTCATCCTGCGGTTTATACCGAACAGCCTCCGGGCCATCTGGGCGTAGACTAACTTTGAGTACGGCGTTACCATGATTCTAGATAACACATCATGTTAAACCGAGAGTTCTGTATGTTTTTTCTTAGTCTTGCTGCTGCTGGTGTGTGTTGAGGCTGAGTACTCCTGATACGGTCGGTGGAGTATTCTAGTGACCGCAACGGCGCAAGTTGACTTTGAGATCAAAGACTGCAAAGGACTGTTTGATCACTGGAACTTCCTTCAGGTCACCAGGGTTTCAGGAACAGGAACTTTGAAAAGTGAACAGTGCCGTCCCTAGGTACTCTTAAGATAGACTCATTGATTTTCATTACCGTTATCTAAACCTAAACCTTTGTACTGTAGTGATTGTTCGTCCCTTGTCCCTCGTCTTGTCATGTCATTACCACCGCGGTTCCTCTTCCTAGGTCTTTCTCACCTCCTGACTTACCTTGACCCTGCGTGCCTTGATAATGCACCATGCCGCCTTTGCAGTTCCCGTGGGTATTTCCTCTCAGCGAACGTCCCTCTCCTCTCAATCAACTCCAACGGCTCACCGATTCAAAGTCAACAATCCCTCAATATACCTCCTAGTATCCACACCAATTCCCTGCGCCAACTTCGTCGCTCCATCCGTCCATCCTCCCCCTCCCCCTCCTGTCCCTTCTCCTGGTGCAGCAGTACCACCAGTACCAGCCCCAGCACCGCCACCACCGCTCTCCCCCTTTTCATTACCACCACCACCACCGCCGCCGCCCACAGCAGCAGCCGCCGCGTTCACAATACTTCCAACACTGCTCACACCCCTCGTATGCCCCATATGCCCATGATGTCTCTCGGCGATAGGAAGTCCAGTCCCGCTCTCCCCTGCCGTCGCTTTGCGGATAAGGAAGATCTCTTTGGAAACTTCCACCATGTCATTCCCCCTCCTTCTTCTCACCGAAGAAGATTCACTGCCGCCACTACCGCTACCGCTCCTGACAATAAGGGGAGGGATGGCGGTCTCGCTTGATGTGTGCTCTTCTTCGTACTCTTCCTCTTCTTGCTCGTTATCGGCGTCGTCACCGGGTAGTTCATGTTGTACTTGGTCTGTGGGAATGGAAGGCATGGAAGTTGGGCTGGTGAGGGAGGCGTTGGACGTAGCGGCATTGGAGCCAGAAGGGTTAGAAGAAGGGTCGGCGGCGGGACCAGTGGACGAAGGACCAGAAGCATCAGGATTAGGCGACGAGGAAGAAACAGACGTTCGCCGCCTCCGAAGGGTTTGATCGCTTGCTCTTCTTTCGCGTCGGGGTTTATTGACGTTCGAGAAGAACATCTGGTCTGTATTGTTGTTGGCGACTGTAGGTGACGATGCCGCAGGAGAAGCGGTCCTCGTGGAACCTGAAGAAGAGACGGATAGAATATGTTGATGTGCCTGAGACTGGGCAGCGGCGGTTCGTTCAAGGATACGATTCCAAACTACCCACCACCCTCTACTCGTCTTGCAAGTGCGCTCGTATCCCGTAAGGTTATCATCACGGGTGTTGATGAACATATTAAGAATCTGGTTATGAGTATTCAGCGCTTCGATGCGGCTCCAGGGTGCCTTGGCCGCCTTAGCCGGTGCTGTCTCTGAACCACCAACGACACCAGCAGCCACAGGAACAGGAGGTTCAGGGATGTTAGGAATCGTTGAGTGTACAGTCAACTCCTTTGGATCCCAGACGAGGTCGTAGATCTGCCCACTTCCTCCCGCTACCGAGTCAAAGGGACGCTCAGGCCTGTAAGCGGTTGCCCGCAACAGCGACTTTCGTAGAGGAGCCATCTGCTGGTGCAAATTCCTGTAGAAACCCTCCCAAGCGAGGGAGTCGGTGCGCAGCTGGAAGAGGAAGACGAAGATAAAAGGGCGCATGACGTAGACCACCACGCGCAGCTTCTTGGTCTTGTTGCGGTCTTGCGAGTCGAAGCTGGTGGCGGCGGAGGTGATACCCGTAGTACCGGCGCTTCCTTTGCTGCCCAACGACGACGTGTGTCCTGAGCCTGAAGGGTTCACAGAGCGAGAGGCTGCTGAGCCGGTTTTGAGAGTCGGCGTGGGGCTGTTGGCTGTGGTGACGGTAGTGACGCGGCGATGGCCATCATCGTCAGTGACGGTTACTGTGCCGGTGCTGGTACCCTGTGGTTCACTTTCAGCAAGCTCAGTGTCGTGACTGCCGAAATCTTTTTGGAACTGTGAAGCATGACGATTCTCGCCTTCGCTTTCGATTTCGACGGTCAGAGTGCGCAACAGAACACGTGAGTTGGAGTCTTCAGCCTCAAAGGCATCGATGGGCTCGCCATCGGGACTAGTGGCCGGCGTACCCTCCAAATCACCCATGAGACCGATCAAGAACTGGGAGTCCTTGGGTGGCTTCTTGGGCTTCTGATCCTCGGCCTTCTCTTTCTGCTTCTCGGTCACTTGAGAGCTGCCGCCCATCCCTAAACTCCAGTGGGTTCCATAGCCCATTTTCAGGTAACTAAACAGATGGCCCACGCCTGCTTGATCATCCGTCGTCGGGCTAGCCGGTGTACCCGAACCCGTGGGACTCGCAAGGCTTTTACCCTTAGCCGGAGGATGCAGCGAAGTAACCGGCCTTGGCGGTCCCGATGGTCTGCCATCTGAATCCGAAGTCGTCTTGCTCTGCTCTGCCTCCGACTGCGGCGTTGGCGTCGTTGTCGGCTTCGGCTTCGGCGGCGGCATCCTCAAGTCCGACACCTTCAACCCCGGCGACATCACCTCCCCAAGCGGGGCAATCTTCGCCCTGCTGCCCGTCTGTCTATGCTGTCTCCTCGGCGGTACTCTCGTCGCCGTCGGGCTCTCAATAACCCCATACGCGTTCTCTCCCCACGTATACATATCCTCCATCCACCAGACCACCGGCCGCAACGACTGCCTCGACAGCGCGCCCGTACCCAAGAAAATCGCACCATCGTCTGCTCCGGGTTCCGCTCCGGTGCCTAACCACTCCGTCGGCTCTTTCCCTTCTTCACCTGGTTCTCCAAACCTGCCCACTACCAGATCGACCAATCCTTCCACTCTGTCCACCATCCCCTCTAACACCTCCCTCTCCCCTGAACCTCTGTCCTCTTCTCCCACTCCCACGCCCAGCTCTCCACTGGCAGAAATCTTAATTCCGCCATAGATATTACAAGCCGGGTTGCCGTGCAGCAACACGTTCCAGGTAGAGAGGAACATATCCCAATACCGGCTGAGCAACGAAACGAACTTGGGCCGCTGGGCGCGCACGAACAAAGACGAGAGGGAACTATCGTGGTGGAGGAGGAAGCAGGCATGGGCGCGAAGGAGGTCCCGCAGCAGGAGAGCGGCGGGCTTGAGTTCGCGGGAGGAGTATTCGGCTTTTTGGTCTTCTTCAGTTATTGCTGATGCGCCGGCTCCTTTGCGAGGGCTGCCGGGGATGGGGGACTGGGGAGGGGAGGCGGGGGTTTTGCTGTTGTTGGTGCCGCCTTGGTTGGGGAGAGGGAGGCGGGTGAGATCTATGGACTGATTTTGGATGTTAGTTACCTAGTTATCGTGATGGGATGGAAGGAGGGTAAAGACAAGACTTACAGCCAAAATCCACCACCCCGGCTCCAACTCATGAAGCACCACCCTGCTCTTCTCCGTATCAATCGTATTAACCGCCTTCCCCCCCGAAAAACTCTTGCCGAACTCGACCATTCCCTGGGCCAGTCCTATCTGCCTGAGGCGCTCATTCTTCTCCTCTTGCGAGACAGCTTCCGTGCCGGGGGCAGCTGCTCCAGATGATCCCGACACAGAATTGGTTGGCGCATGACGGCGGCGTGATGATCTGTCCGACCGATGTCTTCTGCGCTGCTGGTCCTTCAGGGTCGTGACCGAGGCGTAGTAGACAATCTGGTTCTCGAGCGTGTCGTCGGTCGTGCCAAGACTGGGGTTGTAGATGGCTAGGAAGCCAAGCTGGGCGGGGACGATGCTGTTGTTGTTGCTTTTGGCTCCAGCGCCTGCGCCGGACGGCCCTGTGGGTGCGGCCGACGCCATGATGCCCGGAGACCTAGGTTAGGTACCGCTAGCTACCGGGTTCGGAACGGAACTATCGAAAGTGTGGATATCGATCGATATGCCCTGTCCGGGCGGGGATGTATGTCGGCCGAAGTGCGGGCGGGCGGCGACGACGGCGGGGGCGGGGTTACGGGGTACGGTAGTCGGTACGGGGTACCGATGACTCGGTGGTATGGTATGGGTACCGTAACGGACCGGGAGCGGAGCGGAGAGGACCCTTTGGGCAGGTGTTGTGGGTTTTGACCGGGAAGCGGTGAGTTTGACAAAAGCTGTCAAAGAGTCAGAGGGCGCGTGATGATGTCGCAACAATGCAAGTCCTTGGCAGGTGTATGGCTGTGTGTGATGGGTGATGCTCCACACTCTTCTTGCTGTGGTCGGCTAAAAGAGAATGGAAAGAGTGAATGTTTCAACCCGTTGGTGTTTCGTACTCGTCACTGCCCAACCCAGATGACGAAGGGAAAGACACCATCGAAGTGTGTTGCTTTGTCTCGATCTTGATTTTGTGATGGGAAAGGTTTAATAATTCAGCTGAAGAACATCAGACAGTTTCATCCCAACGATCTCGGTGACTTTTTCACAATCGATAGCGATCGAGATGACCTGACTTGGAGACACTTTGGTGGATAAGGTCCCAGGTCCCGACCTCGTTAGCGACGGAGCCTGGGGAGCTGAGCAATGGAGTCGAGTCTGTTGTGGTTGGAAAAGGGCGGAAAGATACTGCCGGAATACCGGTACGAGTCCGATGGAGGCACTGTCGTCATCGCTCCTCTCTCTGACTGGGACAAGGGCTGCTTGTTCAGTGGCACCTCAACGCTGTGCGATAGTGGGGTACTACACAAGGGGTACCTCACAGGCGTCACCAGTGTTGCTGTGGTCACCCCCTTTTGTTCTCCGTCTTGATGTTTCACCACAAGCATGTTCGAAACATTTACCAGAGAAGCTGTTCATGCTTGTGTTTCCGTTGGTGTGTTGCGAATACTTTTTACAGTAATTCAATTTGTGAATAAACAATTAAAACTAGTACAGTGGAGTAGTCATTCCGTCGTATACTGCCATGCCATGCCATGTTAAGGGTCTTTTCCGCTTTGTTAGGCTTTGTCCTCCTCGATGTCCATAGGGACTTAGTATGCTCTTCCGTCTGTAGCAATCTGAAAGGCGAAACGCCCCATATCAGTAGCCATTATACAGACTGTTTGTTTGTGTTGATCCATTTCCGTTCGTTCACAGAAGACATCCTTTGTGAAAACCCGTGTTGCTCTTAGTAGTAGAGTAGAGTAGAGTTGTGAAATACTCCGCGCAAAACCAGTAGTAGCAAGAGAGCAACGTGAACGTAAACGTAACCATATCATCCCCTATCCGCCCGAACGGTATCCAGAGTAGCAGTCTCTCTCACCGACCTTCTGAAAACCCGGGACAAATAACCCAATCTCCATACTATTTCCCTGGAGCCATATGTACTCGAACAAGGAAAACAAACCTCACAAAAAACGCAAGACGTGGTTATTGCGCAATTCCCATAGTAAATCCCCAAAGAGCACACGAATACGCCGTCGTGAACTCTCTCCAATGCATTGCTGGCCAACTTTCCGCTGAAATTTTGAGTCAATCCATGCCTCCCACCCATGTCTTAACCCAAAACCCATTCAGAGAAAATGCTACCATTTCCCGTGTTTGTATAAGCTAGCCAGCCAGCAAATACCCATTGTGATGTGATGTTGTGCGTTGAAGCAGTGATGCAGCACAGGTGCTGCTAAAAAGAAAGAAAATCAAGGAAGGACAGACCAATGAAAAACGAACCATGTACACGCAAACAAAGAGACGAAAAAAAAAAAAAAGAAGAGATGAAAACGCCAACAAGAAAGACATGCGAGCGCGAACCAACACCATGGTATCTCGAAAAATCAGGAGCCTCTCACGCTCCCGTAGGCCCGCGCGCAATGAGGTTTGTCGTCAAAACAAAAAGAGCAAAAAAAACGTAGCAAGAAAGGCAATAATAATATGACAGCCCCTTCGAGAACTGTCATCAGCGTCGTAGGTCTTAAAAGACCTAGCGGAATGGGATTGACATCGTCTAGACATCAATCTCCATCCTCGACGCAATATCCTCGCTGACCCCCCGGTACGGAACATTCTCAGAACGCCAACCCCCCTTGGCGGCCGAAGGTTGACTCCGACCACCATTAGTGTTATTGTCATTGTCATCATCTTCCGCGTCTTCGAGGTCTTCGTCCTCTTCGTAATCCCCCAGGCTCTCAACGTCATCATAGTCGTAATCGTCATCGTGATAGTTATTGTTGACATCACCATCAGCATCGCGATTCCATATTAGACCATCATCGGCCTCCAACTCGTCGTCATCGGCCATGACGCGCTCGGCAAACTGGTCTCCGAGCCAGTACCTTGCGCGCTTGTTGGCTCCGGCGTCATCGAGCTCCTCGTCGATCCCGTAGAGGTTCCTGCGCGGCCGCACGAGCCCGCCTTTGGCTGAGATGATGGCGTGGTGACCCGGTATTCTCGGACTATGGGACATGACCGGCATCCCGCGCACGTAGAGGTAGCAGACGCGCTTGAGAGTTTTGTTGAAGAAGAAGTAGTGGAGGGCCCAGATGGCGCCTTCTTCCTCGTCAAAGGGGGCATCAACGGGCTGGTATGAGAAGATGGAGCAGTCCTTGAGGTCCATTTCTTTGTCGATGGACGCCCACATGGCGGGGCCCCAGACCGGTGACATGGCGAGGCCTGAGGAGCCGAAGCTGGAGGCCGCTGCGGGCGAGGAGCCCATGCGAGGTATTGTGACGTCCAGGAAGGAGGAGTTGGGTCGCACGCTTTGCAAGGTGCTATCTATGTGGGCCATGACGCGGCGCAACTCTTTCTCGCGCTTGAAGTCGTCGGGTCGCAGGACATTGGAGAAGTCGTAGTCGGGATGCGAGGCATTGAGAGTGGCTATTAGGTATGCGTAGGTGTTGCGGTTGGCCTTTTCGTTAAGCGAGCCGAATGGTGAAGACCGCTCGAAGTTGATGGTCTCGGCGATTGATTCGCGCTGTGGTGGTGACAGTGACTTGCCAAACTTGATGAGGTTGTCATGCTGAGTTTGGAGAGACTGTTGGATGTTCTTGTAGAGGCGCTTGTCGGAACCCGCAGCCTTGGTGGTGTAGAGATCGCAGCTGCCGGTGATGTGACAGTCTGGTGTGTCGAAGTTCAGAGCGCTCGTCACAACATCTATCGCAGGAAGAGATAGAAACTGTGAAAGGGTCAATATTGCTTTCGACGATCAACCGCTCCTGGTATTTGGAGGGTAGCGGTGCCCGGTCCAACCGGTACGACGTATACTTGCCTTCATTTTGCCGGTGGTTGCGCTGGCATGCGACTTGTGAACTTGATGTGAGGGTTAGGTAATGGTAGGAACTGGAGGGGTTTGGCGGTTGCCGTAGTTGTTTGTATTATATTCGCGATGTGGTGCGACGAATAAAAGGAGACGGTGAGAGTTGTAACAAGGGCGATGAACAAGTGGCAGGCCCAGCTCCGCAATCGTTGTGTGGTTGGAAGTGGGAGGGGTCGAGCGATCGCCAGATGGGAATTGTTTGAATGTAAAGTGAGTTACCGCAAGGATATTGGGAGATGTATCCGCTTTATTATTGTTTGTAAAATGTATCAACCAGTGATTCTTGATCCCGGGTCGATCCGTGATGGCGCAACAGATTGATGCGAAACGTTGATGTTGTTGTTGTCGTCGGAAAAGGCGGTGCGGAGGAAGTGGGAACAGGGTGGTGAACGGGGGATGATGTGACCAATCTAGGTCCTCCGACGAGTCCGTGAGTTCGGGGGAAAGCGGTTAACGTGAGATAATGGAAATCCTGCCTATCAGTTCCCAGACTAAGTCCAGATGTGAACAAAGGCAGAGACACGGGATGTATGATGTCTAGCGCGATGTCGAGTCCAGACAATGAAAGGGTAGATGTGTATAGGTAGACAGTTAGAAGTGGGGTTGTTGTTGTTGTTGTTGTTGTAAGTTGGTATGAGGAGGAATAGGGGTGATGATATCGTCAGATATCTGAGGAGTCTCTGAGTGATGTCCTGCTGCTTGGTTGAAGTGAGGTTGAGATCAGTTTGGCAAACAAGAAGTGGAAAAAGTGGGAGGAGGGACAACTTTGAAGATGAATCCCATATGATGTTCTTTCCAATCCGAATGGGTGAGTGTAACCAAGGGGACCGCCGGGTATCGGGTCGGCATACGGCCATGGCACACTGACTGCACCGCTTCCGTGTTCAGCTTGGCTCTTGTTGGTCATTGAAATCAGGGCCTCTCCTTCCACTTGTCGTTATCTGACGTTCCAAGCCGTGCCATCAGGGCCAGAGCCGGTTCGCTGACGCTGACGGTAACAGGTGGGTGACCTTTCGGGTGAGTGGCCTGCTTGCGCCAGCCCACGTTGGCCTTGGCTCGCTGGGGATTGCTGGGGGTGACGCTGGGGTCGACCCGCCTAAACCCCGGTCATGCGCTGCTGGCTCCTCGAGTCGGGTGGAGTCGCACCCCCTAAATGATCGGCGTTCCCTTGTCACCACAATGTCTCCATTCCCACTCCGCCGTTCCGCCTGGAAGCCTCCAGTCATCGCAACGAGTTCCTGTGTGTCAATGTCTGAATGTGTGTCCCGGCCTGAACGCTGCTCATGTTAATCATCAACCACAACCACCTGACGAATAGAATTTTCTCAAAGCTCCACGAGCGTTGCTTCCAACGTCGATGTGGACAACCCTTTCTTTGGTGGGCATCAAGGTAACGCCAACCCAACGTCTCCCGAGCGAGTCGATTTGCTTCCTGCGCATATACCTGACTGTGCGAGGTTATGAACAGATGGATCGGTATTGGCAACGCGCCGTTGAATCGTTGTTGTCATTTAGCACATTGCCGAGCCCATGCCCAGTGTACCGGATACGCAACCACTTGAGTTCTCTCATCATCGTCCAGGACCTGGACATCAGTGGTGTATCCGGCCTCCGAGTGGCTCAGCTTTGGCGGCTCATTAATTCACAATGCCCATATATCTATATGAATAAGGAAAGGGAGTTTGCTCCCTCCTAATGGGTAACTGTAGCCCCGACTTCCTGCCACCACACCACACTCTGCTTCCCTTTCTCTCGGCGCGATTATTATTGTCCTCCCTGGTTGCATATGTTGTGCTCTCGTGCTTCGGGTCGCCCCTTTCGTCTATCCATCCGGTGCCGTCACCTATCGGAGGGACTGTGGTTGCTGCCACTGCTTCAGAGAATTCCGACCTTCTTGAGTGCGTTCTGAATCTCTTCCGCATCCTGCATCAGGGGTCAAAGTATGCATTAGCGTATGCTGCCAGGGTAAGTAGATGTCGACCAGTGGCAATCGCGAGTGTTTGAGAGAACCCGGTCCGGTCGGTGATGATTATGGAGACAAAGACACCACAAGGCCTGTTCAGCCTTTACATGATCTTTGTGACTTCATCCTCGACCTGAGGAAGTGCAATAAATGTGTCAGTGAGCTTGGTGGTTTACGGATAGGGGAGAAACAGGGTGGGGAGCGTGTAGGCGTAGCGACGCAGGAAGAAAGAGGCTTCTGTCTGGGCAAGCGGTCACGGCTCCAAGTGAAATGGTTGTACGCACCTCCATGTCCTCTAGCGAGTCTTGTTGCGATATGCATCGTAGGACGTTCTTCTTGCTGCTTTCCTGCAACTCTCCCGCCAGCAGGAGCTCGTCGAGGATGTAGTAGGCCTTGGTAAAGGAGAAGATGATGTCGAGCTCGCAGACGTTGCCGTAGTACTTGTCCATCTGTTCGACGTAGCGATGGATGATCTCGAGGGTGATCAACTCGTTGTCCTCGGAGGAGCATCCGGCGATAAAGAAAAGCGAGGCATATCGGCGGTAGACAATCTTGGTATCTGTAGACGAGCAAAAGACAGTTAGCCACATCCTGCGATCCAGGGGGATTGGCGGAGCTTGCCTTTGTATTCGAGAAAGTTGCACATGCGAGTCCGCCTAGCCAGGACAAGCTGGGAGACGTCCTTGACGATCTTGGCCTTGTCCTTGGGAGACAGAGTGGTGAACCATTTGGCCAGGCGCTGGAAATTTGAGGTGAGGTTAGTCGGGAGAAGGACACCGTGGTTGGGGACGAGAGCAACGCCCGCGGCGGGTAAGACGCACCACTTTGCCCTGGCGCGAGAGGAGGATTAGATAGCTGCAGAGCTCCGGGTCAGCGTGGGTTCCATGTGAATAGCAAAATCGCGACAAACGGGGCGCATACTTGATAGCCATGATGACGATGATTCCATCAGCTACCCGGGATCACGTTGAGCGGGAGTCGACAATGTGATCATGGAGGTGTTGTTACGGGCGGGAAATTTGACAAGGACACCACGCCGCCGACAGCCTGGACTGCTGGAGCTGTCCAAAGGGGCGGGATGACGGCCGTCCAATGTGAGAAGGCAAGTGGGGCTCTGCTTGGTATTGGGGATTGTTAGTGCAACTGCCACTGCTCGGTTTCAGGCTGTTATTCAGCAGCACTACAGCGCATATTGTGTGCTTCAGTGGATCAACGCTTAACAAGGGTGTTAGTTTTCTAATTGCCTGTGACGAGACAAAAGGAGAGAGTTGAACTCGTTATCTCCTGCTGGTGCTATTGGGCAAACCACTCAACGCAACAAAGTCTCAACAACTGATGGAAAGATGTGATCTTTCTAATTGTTATTTCTCAGCTGTCGCGGGTGTTTGGTTCATTTTATGTCATCCCATGACGGCGTGATTCAGCCAGTTCTTCGTAACAGTGTTAGTGGCTGTAACAAGCGAACATAAACGTGGGAGTAGTACAAGGCTCCCCACGCTCTCTTCACCACTTCTTCACATAACAAGACATCGTCAGACCTTCTGGTTGGCTGTCGTCTTCTTTTCCTTCTACGGCATCCCGCGTCTATATACACCGAAGTGTGGTTGAGGACGCAACAGACCGTCATCAGATGCCGAAGCTGGTTTAGCTGCCGGTATTCCAGGCAATGTCCGCGATGTGCATCTCCGGCTTTGACGAAAATTGAATGCCCCAACTTGTGCTTGCTCCTGGCGCCTTCCCGGGGAATTGCGTGTAAAGGCTAGAGGTATGTAGAGGCATTGATGCTTCACCTAGCGCAAGGTCAGGGTCCGAGAGTCGGATGAAGATCCGGGCCACGATTTATATACTCTGCGGATATCCCACATTGTTAACTCACCCGGCTTTCTTACTTGAAACGCTCGGCTTCCCAAAGGTATTTCTTTCTCCTCGCCAGTTTCGGTGTTCATCTGCGCCGTTACCACTCCCTATCTCCGGTAACACTATCCTACCATCGGCGTTTGTGGTGATTATCATCACAAGCTTACAAAGGTACGTTCAAACTCCCATATCGGACCACCAAACCCCGGACCCATGCCCATGAATCATTAATAATCGGTTCTAGGCTTCCGGCTCCATTGAACCAAACAAGTCGAACCCCACTAGTCAGTCTAAAGTTCAAGAGGTAGAGATTCGTCTTGCGCCTGGTGAATCTTTAAACTTTTCCTCCCCATCCCTCAAAAATAAAGGCCTATTCAGAAAACTTGCAGCAGTCATGGCCAAATTAATACTTTCTACCGGGTATGTCCCCTCTCTCACTGTGTGGTTCCGGTCTCAAGCAAGATGGCGCAGGGACATGTGTTTGTCTCTTGTCTCTACGTGTGCGACCTCGAGAGAGACACTAGGGAAGATAATCACCTAGACCCAATCACTAATTGCGTGCTCAAACTTTTTCCAGAAACATCGTTTCTGGCGGCCACTCGATCGTCCGCAAGCCTGGCGCATCCAACCTCGAACTCATAAACTCTCTGAAAGTCAGCTTTCAAGATGCACAATTAGACTACGCCGACGAGATCGCGAACGTGAACGGGACAACGACGACGACGACCAATGGCAACACCAATGGCGTCCACGAAGCCACAAATGGCGAAAGCAGCCTTGTGACAGGCCCCCTCTACTGGACGGAGAAGAAGGACGACACAATCTTCGTGCCGCGCATCGACTGGGAAACCGCCGTTCTCTCCGAAGAGCGTTCGCAGTACGACATCACCGTCAAGATCTTCTTCCTGCCCACCACAACGCCCGACGTTCCCAGGCGGGCGCAATACACATCCGAAGCGCTAGATCTGGTGCTAAAAGAGCTCGGAGGGATCTCAGACGTCGACCTGCTCGTCGTCTCGTTCCCGGGCATGTCCTTCGACGGCGACTGCGAGTGGGAAGCCGACAAGCTGAACGCTTCGCAGGGCGACGACGACGAGGAGATCGCGACATGGCATGCGGCCCTCGAGGAGCTGCACCGCCAGGGACGGGTCAAGCGGTTGGGCATCTCCGAGTTTGGCAGCGAGAAGCTGGCGCGGTTTATCAAGAGGGTGGCGGTCCCGCCGGCGGTGGACCAGATCAACCTCAAGAACTGCTGCAATGTGCCGCCGCCGCTGGCGAAGCTGGCTAAGGAACAAAACGTGGAGTTGTTGGTGCATAGCGATTGCACGGATATCCTGCCCGAGGGGACGCTGAGGGAACTCCTGGGCCCACAGGGTGCTGGACTTTTGGCTGATCCAGCGACGGGTAGCGGTGGGTTGAGCGGAAACCTCACGCCACAGTGGGTGATTAAGTATACGGCTGTGGTTAGGAATAGGGGCGTGATCGAGAATAAGGGGTACTTTGCCGGTGCTGAGTTGAACTGAGGCACTCTACGATACGATACTAGGGTGATAGAACATACAAGACTGACCTACATAGCTTGCTGCATAGCTGGGTCGAAGGGAGTTTTTGGATGGGCGCGGCAGGCATTCTGATTCTATTGATATTTGATACCAATTGCGTTCTCTTTCGTTGTCTGGGAATGAATGGGATTCTGATTTTTGCATGTTTTGCATCTCACTTTCAGCTTCAGCGCGCGAGGTCCTCCAGTCTTTGCGGACGAATCATCATGACAAAATTGCTCGTTTATGTGTATATAAATACCTGGGTATCTTTTCCCGCCGTCTTGCGCAAAGAAATGTATACACCATTACCCAATCATGCTCCTCTTCCTCCCACGCATCCTCACGTCCTCCAACTTATGTAACACCGACGCTCCCTTCTTGAAGCTCTGCTTGTACGACTCCAGCAAGTGCTCAAACAGGTTCTCCGCCCGGGGATGTGTGCTCGCGAACGCCCTCTCGAGGACATACAGATCCGTCGCCCGGTCTTCGTCCGACTGGCTCTGGTTCGCCAACCCGAAATCGATGATCACCACGTCTCCCTCCAGCAGCTTTGCCTTTTCCTGTGCTTCTTCACTGCCCACCCCATTCGTCTCTTCGGTCTTCGTCGTCGTCTTCTTCGTGTGTGGCCTCAACATCATATTACTAGTCGTCAAATCCCCATGCACCACTCCCGTCCTATGTAGTCCCGCTATCGCGCTTCCAATCTTCTTCATCAACTCGATCAACGGCCCCTGATCCTTCTCCAGCGCCTGTCTTTCCTCCTCCTCATTCTTCGGCCTCTCCCCCAGCCACTCGTTAATCTTAACCCTCACGGGCGCACCCTCAATCCACTCCACCGCGATCCAGCCCGCCGCCGCGTTCTGCGCGTACACAGCAGGGACGGGGACGCCCTCGCGCCGGCAGCGCTCGAGAACTTTGGCCTCGAAGGCTAGTCGGGCTTTGGTTAAGCGGGCGTCGAGAATCGGGTGCCGGTAGGGCTTCGGGGGCCGGTACTTGAGCGCGCAGGGGATGTCGGGAGAGAAGAAGGTCGTTTTGTAGAGCCGGCCTTCGGCGCCTTGTGTGATGAGGACGGGTGGGGAGGCGGAGGGGTGGGTGAGGATGGCGGGGAGGGGGAATTGGTGCTCTTGCTCTTGCTCGGAGGAGGCGGCGGCCGCGGGGGCGGTTGAGGTCGCCATTTTGCGCTTTTTGGTGGGGGGTGATTGGGGGGAGGTGTCCATCAATCTTGAAGAGGTATTTTCGAGAGCGTCGTGAGGGACTGGGTGTGCGATTGGAGCCGGTGATGTGGTTGCGATTGGGATTGTGTTGTTGATTATCGCGAACTTTTGTTTTGGACTGGCCGGGGCTTGTCTGCAATTGCGCTGGAGGGGCAGAGGGGCAGATTCGCTGGGAAAGGGAAAGCGCCTACAGCGGCCCCACACAGGGTAAGCACGGGGCAATATTGTTAACACTGTGCCGCTGAAAGTCAACACCAAGAGCCACGGCGCCGCCTGGTGAGTGATCTCAACCCTAAACATCAACCTCAATATCAACATTAATCAACCTCATACCGGTAGTCTCCACATATGTCATTAGAACACTACACTACTTCCTGTCACTCGGAGTTATGTAATACTGTTATACTCAATCAAACTACTTTCCAGTGATACTCATCCCGGGCCAGGCGCCGGATCTTCTACGTAAGAATATCCTGATCCAAGTCTTGGTCATCCTGCGAGTTTATTTGCCTGTCGACCATAAATGAACGAACTTGGAGCTTTCGACTACAGTTTTGTCTCTCATTGGATCAAGTCTTGCATTCCAGAGCATTGGACAACACTTCGGCCTCAAGCGACAACACGTTGTAGTCTTCAACCGTCATATGGCTTGGGGGTGGTATTATCGATGGTCAGTCCGGATGGCGAGAGTTGAAGTCAGAAAGACGCGTAGTTTGATGCCCGCACCATTTCCATCTTCCCCTGGAGATACCCAAAGCATCGAACCCGCCCTCCCGCTCGACATCCTCAAACGTCCCATAAACCACCAAAAAAAAAGGAAGGAACATACAACACCAGGTTATTCGCCGGTCGTCACCGAGCCGACTACTGGCCTGGCGGTCACTGGCTTATCGATCGGAGAGCGGACGGGATCCCGAGTTTCCCAAGTGCCTATGGTCGTATGTGTCGTAGACGGCAGTGGTTGTTCAAAGGAGGATAGTGTTTATATATGGCGAAGATCAAGCCGAGTATCATCGGTGTTGAGTACATCGAGCAGGTTGGCTAGTCTTCTTTCCGGGATGTCACACCTCTCTCTGCCTTTCAGGTGTGCGGATGACATTTACAGTACCACGATTGTTTTCATTGGGTCAATCAGGCATCTCTTGACGCCCAGCTATATCGACAAACGGTTTCTCATTCTCTGGGAGATGAACACCTTTACATAGGTATTGAATCTTCAGGCCGGTACCTTGCATAAGCTGGTCGTTGACGTTGAAGCTCCGGGCCCACGTCCACTTGCCGACCCCTCCTTCCGGGCGGCGGACAAGCGGGCAAGAGATTCCCCGCAACCCCCGCTGCCGACCGCCGGCCCCCAGATGTGGGGAGTTGGCGGAACATCATTGTGGAGGAAAGGCGGGGTGGGACGCCGGCTATGGCCCGGATATGTGGGTGTGACGGACCTGCGTCACCGGCTTCAAGCCGATGATACGTACAGTACTCGTGCATGCAGCTGTCAAGTCATCAAGCTATTTCCTTTCATCTGTTGTCTTCTATCTGTTCTTCCCTCCTACATCTCACACTCAATGTCCCTCTCCCTAAAACATCACCTCCGCGTCTCACTACAACAACACCGGGTATCCTCTTACACACGACTTACACGACTTCCGTCGTCACCACTCATCAACACAAGACTACTCACCACAACCCCAACCACCAAAATGCGTCTCCCCTACGTCCCCAACCCCCCACCCACCTCTTCGGAAGCCGAACAAGCCATCGTCGACCGCATCATCGCCCGCCGGGCACCTCGTCCTCTCCAACCTTTGGACCTAGCCCTTTTGCACTCCCCGCCCGTCGCTGACGGCTGGAACTCTTTCCTGGGCGCCATCCGCACGCAAACCCTTCTTCCCGCCGACGAGCGCGAGCTGGCCATTTCCCGCGTAGCCGTCTGCAACGGCGCCTGGTACGAGTGGCACCACCATGCGCCCCTTGCCGTTCAGGCGGGTGTTAGTGAGGGCGAGGAGGGTCTGGGTGTGGTGAAGAGGGAGGAACCGCTGCTGATTGAGGAGGGGGAGATGAAGAGGGGGGGACTGAATGAGAGGCAGTGGGCGGCGGTGTGCTTTACGGATGAGATGACGAGGAATGTGAAGGTTCGGGATGGGACGTTTGAGAAGGTTAGAGGGTTGTTTAGCGAGAGGGAGGTGGTTGAGTTGACTGCTATTGTGAGTACTGTTTCTTTGGGTTGTGTCATGATGAGGAGGGGAAAGATCGGGAGGACGGGAACGAAGAGAGAGGGGAAAGGGTGAGGGAGGGGTGGGTGGAGAGTGAGGAGGGAGGAGAGGATGGGGAGATATGAGAGACCTAGGGAGGGTCGAGGAGTCCGGGAGGGTGGCGAGCAAAAGGCCGTGTCGTGAGCCAAGTGCTCGGGGCTAACACTGACTCACTAGGTTGCTTGCTATAACTGCGTGAGCCGCTTCCTTGTTGCGCTGGATGGTAAGTCTTATTTTGTGGCTTTTTGAGATCTCGATACTGATCATTACGTGCAGTTGGAGAGAGGAACGGTACTGGTCCGGACGATGCGGCTCACTGATAGGGGCGATATATCCTGGTGATGGCAGCACTTCCAGAACAGTACGCATCGAATAGTGTGTAGAACGTCCACCTCAGTTAACGTTACGTGCGGTTCTTCTCGCAAGCAGGTCCACGTTGGTCTCAGCTTCTAGTTGTTGTTAGTCATTGACTGTGTCCATGGCTATATCTATCGACTTCAAACCTTTTATGTTGACGAATCGTTTAAAGAATAGGTGAGCCTCTGAAGTTTGAAACGAACACTTTCCCTTTCTGTCGAACGCCGTCTCTTTTTAGACTGAGCTCATTGGTGCGGCTCATTTTGGAATCCCATCATGGATGCAATTTCTTGCATGAACATTCCTCGGGAGTTGGGTCCATGCCGATCTGCCGGGTGATCACATTGTTTGACAGTGAGCAAACACGATCTAGACGTGGGGAGGAGCCTCATGGCGTGCTCGTGGCTAGCCCGTTCTTTGCCGCCGTTGCACGACAAAAAGCCATGATCGTTGGCTTGCTGTTGGCATAGTGCGTATATATCGAACTCGGAGACGTTATCTCAAGATGGCATGTAGCCCCCAAGACCACAAAGCAGAAAAGAAGGTGTACACACCACGTCGAAGAGGATGCCAAATCCTCAATCACCTGTCTTACCGAAAGCAACGATCTCTGCAAAAGAGTCACAGAAGATGGTGTCCACACATACGATAGTCTCGACTGTGGGAGACGGGACGACTCAAAGACAAAGCACCCACTTCGCAACCTGAACGGTATCACACTTGGTCTCTCGGCCCGGTCTCCAGTCATTGACCGAGATGAACACCCGAACCGATCACAAGAGACATCCACTTCCATGTTTCTTCTTCCCTTCAAGCCCTTTGCCTTATCAGGAAGGCGTGATATCTTTGTGATGGAGTGTCTTCCTTGAATTCATCACCTCTCAGCTTTGCTTTCATCAAGCGCCGAGAGGAGTAGCGACGCCACGAAGAGGGGAAGGGAAAAGAGATGGAGTGCCAACGTCGACTTCATCAACACCAGAAGGTGAATTTCACTCCGAAATGGTGCAGCGTCAAGTGGAAAAGAGGTGGTAACGACAGGCTGACGAGAGAGGGGAAGTTGCTCTTCGCGAATGAGAAGCATATTCATACCTGTGATGGTGGGAGTTGGCGGATTTCCAAGACAGTGAGCGGGCGTCACAGGTGTTCCCTTACAACTCTCAGACGAGCATAAAAGGAGGCATCACGACCAGCTTCGATGTTGATACCTGGTCTACAGTTCTCCAGGCTACCTCTTCTTCAAGCCAGAGACTGAAGCTCTTAACAAGTCTCTTGATCCGCATCACATCCGGAGCATCTTCAAAACCTCACTCAAATCACAAGACCATCACAGCCGGCCCTCGGCCAAACCCCCTCAAACACAATGGACTCCCTCCGCCTCCTCACCAAGCTAGACACCCAAACCCTCCTCCTCCGCGACTGGTCTACCATCCTCAGCTTCCTCTCCATCCTCCTCCTCCTCTCCCTCCTCACCACCCTCACCAAATGGCGTCCCCCCCTCCCCACCAACGCCCCTCCCCTCTTTAAAGCATCGGACTGGCCCATCCTCGGCTCCCTGCGCTTCTTCACGGACCGCTACCGCTTCTACAACGAAGGCATCCTTGCCTCCTCCAACAAGACCGGGAGCGGCAACTTCAGTTTTTTCTTCGGGAAGCACCACCTCGTCGGACTTTCCGGTGTGGAAGCCCGGCGGGCTTTCTTTGAGGACAAAGCGCTTAATATGACGAAAGGGTACGCGGTGTTTTTGACCGTCACCCCGCCTACGCCCGAAGACACAAAGCCGGTGAAGGAGATGCATTATGATTTGCAGGATAAGTGGTTTGCGCTGTACCTTTTTAGTTTCATGAAGAACGAAAGTCTGGAGAAGTCTATGCCGTTGGTGGTGAGGGATGTGCGCAACTGTCTTGACCAACTCGCCTCCCAGTCCATGTCCTCACCTGCCGGCGGGAACATGATGGACCCCTTCGACACAATCTACCGCCTAGTCTTCCAACTAACCATGCGCACCTTGGGAATCTCCGACTGGGCCTCGTCCTCCTCGCCCATGCTTTCTAGGTCACTGGAGTTATTCGAAATAATCGACAAATCCACCTCCCCCATCCGGATTATTTTCCCTTGGTTGCCCACGCCTAACCATTTCCGGCGGATGACCGCTTCGGCCAAGCTGTATTTTGCTGTCAAGGATGTCTTTGAACACCGCCAGAAGACGGGAGAGAGAAAAGAAGATGCCATGCAGCATCTGATGGACAACGGCGAGGACGCGATGAAGGTGCTGATTTTCATTATTGCGAGTTTGTATGCGGCTCATTTGAATACGAGTACTATGGCTTGTTGGTTGGTTGTTTATTTGGCGGCGGAGACTAATAAGGAGTGGTATCGGCTTGTCCAAGATGAAGTTGACGGGGCGTTGAAGAGGCATAGGAAGGATAAAGCACAAAGTGTTGGGGAGGTACTGGCGGGTTTGACGCTGGATGAGTGGGAGGCCGAGTTTCCCATGATTCAGTTGTGTCTGAAGGAGACGACAAGACTACAAGCGGTGGGAACGTCGTTTAGGAGGAATGTGAGTGGGAAGGATGTGGTGCTGGGGGGGAGGGGGGAGGTGGTGCCGCATGGGGGGTTTGCTGTGAGTTTTTTTGCCTCTATTTTTTTGAGGTGCTATCCTTTTTGGGACTGATCACTGACTAACTGATGATGGTACAGACCTACCTCTTAGACGACGTCCACGTCAACCCATCCATTTATCCTAACCCTCTCCGTTGGGACCCCGGCCGCTACCTGCCTGACCGCGCCGAGGATAAGAAAGAGCCGTTGGCCTTCCTTGGCTGGGGAGCAGGGAGACACCCGTGCTTGGGCATGAGAGTAAGACGTCTCTTTCCCTTCTTCCTCGATGTTACAGAGCTAACATGTCATCTTTTGTAGCTGGCAAAACTCGAGATTGCTATCCTTGTCGCCAACCTCGTGGGCATGTTCGACTTCTCCCTCTGTGACAAGAAGGGCAGACGCATGTCAGAAGCTCCAGAGACGAACAGAAGCAATCATACGTCGAGTGAACCAGACACGCCGGTGAGGTTGAAGTATAAGTTGAGGGAGCAGTGGGCTTAGGAAATGACTAGCACAGGGAGGGACATGAGAGGGGGAAAGGGGTTGCAATTCCATGGTTGATATTTTTTTCATGATACCAATGAACAACTTGTTTACATGCACCTGGATGTCGGTAGTGAATGTGAATGATTCAGTGATTGAGCCTTTACACCATTGTGGATCCCTTTAATGGTTTGTTGGATGTTTCACTTGAGCCGGATCCGTGAAACCGAAGACGAAAGGAAAAAGAAAGAGAGGGGAGGATGGTCTAAAGGATGGATGGAAAGATCTCGGAGGAATAAGTCCAGTGTCAAAAAACAGCAAAAAAACATACAACACCAGGGATTCGCTGGTCGTCACCGACCCAACTACTAGTCTGGCCCTCAGTGGCTTATCTATGGGAGAGCGGACGGGATCCCGAGTTTTCCACCGGGTATGGTCGTATGTGCTAGTTTTCCATGTTTCTTGTCCTTATAAACAAACCTTGTGCGAGGTAGAAGGGTTGTAGTTTGGATATTGTCATTCTGTAGATTCTGGTCGCATCTGGGTTTGAACCTGCTCAGTTGTGCGAAATTCCCTTGTCTCCATCTTACTTATTGAGGATATGTGGATCCCTTAGCATGTGCCTCTTGAACTGATACCCTACCGTAAGAAAGCAACTCCATAATCAAGTTATAGACATGAAGAATATGGTGTTGGAAGTTTCCGATGGCTGCTAACGATATTGAATCGGATCTTGGCACATCATGCTTTCCTCTCCTTCCTCCTCCTCTTGTTACGTCTAAGCCCGGTGATAAGGCAAGGCAGCAGGAGTAGTGTGACATAGTACAGCAGCAACTATTCTCAGCTTGCCGAGCGTTAGCGGGATCTCTTTTGGGACATTAAGAGATTAGTGCCAAAATTGGACTTTGCATATTCGTTAACGTTGAAGGGTCTTCGCTACTGGATGTGTGACGCTCTCTACTGATGTGTGAGACGTTTCATGAGCGAGGCGCTGATTGCCCATTGAATATTATTTTGCGGTTTTGAGCATATGCCTGAAATTTGACAGTTTGCATGCCTAAACATCACATGTGGTACGCCTTCCATTCTTGGGAAGAGTACTCCCCGTTGTTCCCGATGTTCGGAATTTCAATATGCAAAGAAAATGGGTACCTGCGTTTGACGGTTGTTGTGGCTCAAGTGTGGGTTTATCAGCTGCTTGGACTGCCAAAGAGTGAAGACAAGGCAGTATCGGTAGAGCCTTATCAAAGACATAGACTTGCTGTCACCATCAACAGCTCAGAAAGTCCTGAAGACCTAGTTAATTCCATGGGAGGTCTTGAAGACTTACTTTCAGCCGGATCGGGCGTAATAGTCACGCGCTGTTGCCTCCCTTTTCCTTTCATTTCCTTCATCCTCTGTCCTTCATCCGCGCCTCGTTGAGTTGTAGGAGGATTCCGTATCCGAAGCTAGACGAGAGATATGGTACATAGACGTAGTGTAACATATCAAACTGCGGCTTCTGTCAGTATCGGGCACAGCCAGGCTGAGCTACATTAGCTGAATCCGTCGCCGGTAGTAGGTAATAGTCAGTCTTGGCCTAGATAGTCGAGTGTCACGACTTCTCGGGACCTAATGTAAGGTACTGGAGGATTTGGCGCAACCTCAAGATGCATTAACATTGGCGTTAAGGCTGATTTTTTTACGGGGTATGCATGAGAGGCGCTCACGCGGTAATGGTAGCCTCGGGTTTCGACTTCTTCTGGATAGACTTCTGCATCAGAGGCCCGTTGATGCGAGTCTCAACTGCTGACGGGTATGCATGAGGGTTTCCGAGACACCACGACTGATTGTTCGCGCCAAGTCCCTTGGTGTTCCTGCTGTTGAGAGAAGCGAGATGTGCAAGTCTCAATCCATACAGGTACTTTCCGCACATAATCTTCAGAGGCTCAACTTCAGATACTGGGGGTAACGTTTTGTTCTCCAGAGACTGACTCCATTGATGGAAAAGACAACCCAATACTCGAGTCTTCGCCTATCCACGCCTGATCAGACAGGAGGCCCAAGTTTCGGTGAGGTTTCTATATCCGATTAGCCATCACTTTGATAGGCAGACAGACATGCGCCATGTAAAGATATCGGAACCAGGCGGGAACTCTGCAACAGCAAATAGCGAGGTTTATCGAACGAGTTGAACTTTAGTTAACTCGGAGCAAACCTTTGAGTCCAGCTTTCCGCATAGTTCACCATCACTTGACGGTGTTACGCTATGTTGCGGCCAGGGCCTTCTGCTGATGTGAAGTTAAGGTAGAGTTGGGATCTCGGGAAAGTTTGCCTCGGAGATTTTGAGTGAGACAAGGGAACGAACCAAGTTGCTGGGCCCATTGCCCAGACTCATATCCGTACCACCAAGGCAGTCAACATGAAGTGATTCAGGGCAAATCTTTCCATGTCAACCAAGTTCGTCCAGCAAGATATTCCCATAATCCGAGAACGGCTGACTGATTCCAAGCCGCAAAGGCTGAGCCATGAAGGACAGACAACTCCGAACAACGAACGGGGAGCAAATGTTGCCCGGGTAGTCGCTCGCTTGCGGAACGGTTACACACCCGCCTGGATCAGGAATCTCTCCGTGGTGATCTGTCTTTCGTATCCGAGTCCGGCATCGTGAGATGTCTCGCGCGCGCCGCTCCTGTGGCTTGAACTCGCTCTGGAATCCCCAAGGCGGCCGTCCTCCTCGGTTTCCGAGCCGCTGGAAGCGAAGGAGTCTCTGGAGTCAAGCCAACAAACACACCAAAGTCAGCCACATTGCAGGGTAGGTGGTCAGAAAACCCCGACGATAGTTCAGCGAGATGCCGGTCTGAATGCCGGTGCCCGAGACACTTGGCTATTCTGTCCACTGGTTTTGCTCTTCAATATCCATGGCGAACGCCTTCAATATCCCATTCCCTGCGGGTGAAGGAAATAAGCTTTCTCATGGTCTCTGGTTCTGCCTTGGCTGCGTAGAATATTGATCGGGCATGATCGGATTTGGGTGAAAATAGGCAGTCGAGGTTGAGGTTGGAACCCGCGGATCACCACGGTGTTGACGAGGTCGAAGGCGAAGGTGAACATGAATGAAAATCCCCGAGTGTCCGAAGCGTACGTAGAGATACCGCGCTGAGCCTGTTCCTGCATCCTTGACAGCGTCGATGCATTGGTAGCACTGTATGGCTGTTTGAAGCAGCGCATTGATTGTTCCTTTGTGTCCTCTCGTTGACAGATGTTTGTGTTTGAGTGAAAATCACGAGGTTCCATTCACGAGCCTCATAAATGGAGAGGGGACTTTGGCGGGACCATCTCTTTCCCATTCCAGTGGAAGAGCGCTATGCTTTTCTTTCCCACAGTGCGACCAATTGGCTCTTACGGGGCTCAATGCACGATACCACTTCTGCAGCTACAGCGATCTACAGGGGTCTCCCAGCAGGGCGACAATAACAGAAAGGGTATCGCGCCAAGCAGCGCCCAATGAAATTCTTCCCGAGCCTCGAACTCAACCTTCACTTCATCTCTTCCTCGCTGTCTCTTCCACTTCCACATCTCTGTCTGCATCGACAACACTGCAACGTGGCAACGGTTCTACAGACAATTTATTTACAATATGCAAACCCCTGCTTTGAGCGAGCATCCACACCTTCTTTCAGGCAATGACCCTTGGAATCGCGTCATCGACAAAGAACACAGTCCCCCATTCCCAAGTTTGTGCAAACGCCCTTCTCGTAAAGCTTGAAGATCGCTTTGAACCTGAGCTAAAGATAATTCAAAAATTCCTTTGGAAAGCACCATCGAAGACGAGCTCGCCCCTGTCTGGTTTGCTTCTCGTCTTCCTTCCCCCCATCTGATGAGCCCTTCAGCCACCACCATCCTTTCCATCTACCAAGAACCCTGGCAGATGGCTGATATGTCTATAGACCTCACGTGTGATTCTGTATCTCCCTCCTTCACTATACAGTCTTCCTCTGTATGTATCCGAGCGACCTCTTGGTGTCACCTTAAACCAAGTCTTACACACCACATGCCATACGCCTCCTAACCTTGTACAACTTCACCTTTCTCCCTTATTTCGTATGTGTGCTGTTCAAGCGCCAGCCCCTAAAGCCAGCATGCAGTTCCCGCCGCTACCCGGACGCTTAGATTGTCAAGGACAGCTGTTCGAACGAAGCAGACAAAGTTTCTGTTTACCGCCAGTCTTCACCTGGAACTGGAACAGGCTACAGAATCTACATGGTTCTACCCAGTCCTTGAACCATTTTTGGGTACAGCCTCTGTTCGAGCAGTCGCCCTAGGTAGATGCGTTCATCTCTTTCACAAGCACTATCTCAAGTCTGGTCCGGGATTTGGGAGCATCAAATTTGCGACTATACTGTAGTCTTCACTCCTGCACGTCTTCTGATCTGTCGCGTAGTCACGCCTCTTCTTACCAGCTCCAGGTTCAACACCCAATCAATGATTGCTGATCGTGCCAGGTACGGAGACCCGTCCTGCAGCCATTCAATACTGTGATGCCTCTCAGCATGGAGCTGTTCACAATCACCGAGCTGACAGCTTGGCTCTGCCTCTTCGGATCTAGAGCCGCATCCCGCACACCCACTTTGGGACAGTATAGACTGCAAGTGCAGCTATCATGTGGACAACCCTCCTGATTAGGAAACTTCCGATTACCCTTCGTACCATACCCCTGTGGTCGAATCCATCATGAGCCACCATGCCAGCGGAGACCACTCGAGTCTCTTGCCGTTGTCGGTTCCAGCATCCACTCTATCTCTCGTCGTTGTTACTTATATACGGGGGCTTCTCTCGTTCGAGAATCATGTCTTTGTTCAGTCCCTTTCATCCTCGTCTTCAACGTTAAGCTCTGGGTTCACCTTTGCCTATCTTTTAATACCCTTCTCCTTTTCATTGCCACTCTTTTGGCTTGACTCTTCTTTCCAACCCGGACCATGATGTGGTCACTCCTCCTTTCCTTGGCATTGCTGTGCCTTGGCACAGTTGCCAGGGCAGCAGTTGTCACCATCAACTGGAACGTCACATGGGTTTGGGCTTCTCCTGATGGCTTTGGAAGACCTGTCATTGGTATCAACAATCAGTGGCCATGCCCCAAACTCGAAGCCAACGTTGGCGACACCCTCATTGTGAACCTCCACAATGGTCTTGGCAACCAAACAACTGGTCTTCACTGGCACGGTATCAACCAGCTGCAAACCCCCGAGATGGATGGGCCTAGTGGTGTCGTCCAGTGTCCCACTCCTCCCGGATCCTCGGTTCAGTACAAGTTCTTGGTAAGACATTTGTCTCTTCTAGATTTCCGATCGAACCGGGGCTTACATGGTTACAGCTTGATGAACCCGGTACCTTCTGGTATCACTCTCACGAAAAGGGACAGTATCCTGATGGCCTGCGCGGCCCGCTTATTGTCCAAGATCCCAATGACCCCTACAAGGGCAAGTACGACGAAGAGATTGTCTTGACTGTCTCAGATTGGTAAGTGTCCTTCTTCAACTTGAGCCAGCAATTATCTAACAATGGTACAGGTACCATTCTCAGAGTATCCCGCTTGTCCAGAACATGCTGTCTCCTGCCAACACGCGGTTCGCTCCACCATTCCCGGATACCATCTTGCTTAACGACAAGAAGGATGTCAAGTTCAACTTCGTCAAAGGCAAAACCTACCGCGTCCGTTTCATCAACATGTCCGCCTTTGCCTCGGCTTTCCTCTGGATCGACTCCCATCCGCTCACGATGATCATGAGCGATGCCACCTACCTCCAAACCGAAACCGCCTATCAGTTACATGCCAGCTCCGCCCAGCGGTATGACTTCCTCATCTCCGCCATCGACCGCGACTCCGGCAACTACCCCATCCTCGTCGCTCTCGACATCAACCGGGACTTCCGCAACCAAACCCTCGCCCCCGCCTTCCCTCACAACCAAACGGCCTGGCTAATGATGGACGAAAACGCGCCCTTGACCCGTCCAACCAACAACATCGACGTCTGGCGTCCCGCCGACGACACGCACTTCAAGCCCCTCGACAACCTCGCCATGATCCCCGCCTACGACCACCTCGTCAAGCTCGACTTCCGCTTCTGTGTCGACGCCAACGGTTACCCGCGCGCCTGCTTCAACGGCAAGCCGTTCATCGGCCAAAAGGTTCCCTCGCTCTACACCGCCGCGACGGTAGGCGAGAACAACACCAACCCGATCGTCTACGGACAAATCAACCCCGTCGTCGTGAAAAAGGGCGACATCGTCCAGCTGGTAATCAACAACCAAGAAGCCGCCGGCCACCCGTTCCACCTGCACGGCCACCGCTTCCAGATCTTGGACCGCGCCAGGCCGTACGCCGGTGACTGGCCCGGTCGCGACGTTAACTACAACCCCGTGCCCAACCGGCGTGATACGGTGACCGTCTGGTCGTGGAGTCACGCCGTGCTGAGGTTCAAGGCGGAGAACCCGGGCGTATGGCTGTTCCATTGCCATATTGAGTGGCATGTGGAGATGGGCTTGACGGCGAGTTTCATTGAGGGCCCGGAACAGCTGAGGGGACACCAGTTCCCGGCGGATCATTTGGAGAATTGTAGGATTGGAGGTGTGCCGACGAGGGGGAATGCGGCGGGGAATGAGGTTGATCCGTTGGATACGACGGGCATGTTGACGATTTCGCCGACGGTTTATACTGGGTATGTTTTTTCTTTCTCTTTTTTCTTTTCTCTCTTGTTGAGGGCTGGACTTGGATGAATTATTGATGACTAACGATGTTGTGTACAGTGCCACATGGATTCCTCCTGCTAATACTGTTACTACGCCACCTGGTAACTCGACCTCTTCTCCCGCCCGGAGGAGAGCGGCTTCGAGGGTTCAGCGCCGCGATGCTCTCTTTGGGGATAGCGAGTTGATCATCTAAGCGGCTGGTTTTCATTAAACGTGACCTCCTTTAACCTGTAGCCTCTCAGTTTTGGAGACTGAGTGGTTACTAGGTAGAGATGGAGCGGTCACAGGATTGATCATGGGATGAATGACAGGTATATAGGAGACATCTGGGGGTTATCTGAGGGGTGTCTGGAAAATAACGGCGTTTTTTGTGTATATGTTGGTTGGCATTTGTTTCTTCCTCGTTACCCCTTTTTGGGATAGGTAATGTTTATACCACTTCTTGGCTACCATCTTTGGGTTTCATCAAAGTAACGTGGTTGCTGTTGACGTTGGGTACTACATGCAGTTTTGGCCGTAAGTATACGTGAACATTTGTTCCTCTCATTGCGTCTTCAGCGTCATCAATCCTCCCTCTCCATTTCAAATTACGTTAAGCCCCCTCCTCGAAGATTTGTGAGCTGCCAGCAGCGAATAGCACCCATCTGAAAACCCCGCTTTATCTAGGTATCATCATCACCACCGGACTTCCTCCAAGCCTTATAAGCCCCGTTTGAAAAAGAAACTTAAGGTATTAATCATTCATTACAATCATTACCCTAATCCGACATATGATTTTCCCTTATCCTCACATCCCTCCCGCTCAAAAAAAGACACCGCAGAGTCGCAGAGGCTCCATCCAATCCCTTCACTTCTTACTCATCAAAATTCGTGCTCGTGCACTCCTCCCTCCACTCCTCCATCTGCTTCCTCTGCTTCTCCTGCACCGCCGCCCAAATCTCATACGCGTCCTTTCCAATGAGCAACCTCGCGGGCAGTTCACGATCAGCATACTTGCCGTTCCCACTGAGCGCATCGACAACAACAGCCGCCAACTTGGCCGGGTCACCAGGCTGCTTGTTATTCGCCGCCTCCCACATGCCCAGCGTCTTCATCATCTCCTGGCTTCCATTCTCTCCCCTAAGCTCATCGATCGTCTTGGCGGGATGCAGAATATGGCCCTGGTCGAGGACCGAAGTGCGGAAATAGCCCGGCTCAATGCAAGTAACCTTGACCCCGAGGTGCTTGACCTCGCCGGTCAACGCCTCGGACAAAATCGAGCACGCGGCCTTGGTGGCGCTGTACAGACCACCACCGGGGGGACCGAGGTACGAGAGAATCGACCCAAAGTTGGCAAGGACACCGCCACGCTGGCGACGGAGAACAGGCAAAACAGCGCGGCCAACAGCCAACTGACCCAAAACGTTGGTGTTGAACTGCGCGAAAGCCTCCTCGGCGGAGGCCTCCTCGCAGCCGCCGGCGAGGACGTAGCCGGCCGAGTTGACGACGATGTCGATGCGGCCGGAGACGTTCTTGGGGTGGGAGAGGATGCGGGCGACGGTCTCGGCGAGGACGGAGTCGGGGGAGGTGACGTCGAGAGTCTCGGGGATGCAGGAGTCTTGGGAGGTGAGGGACTCGGGGATCTTGGCCGGGTTACGGGCGGTGGCGAAGACGATGTCGCCTTGGGCGAGGGCGCGGAGGGAGATCTCGCGGCCGAGGCCGGAGGAGGCGCCGGTGACGAGCCAGACTTTGGGGGCGGACATTTTGTTTGAGTGGGTGAGTGGTGAGGGGGTTTGGGTTGGGGTTGTGATTGTTGATGAGATGAAGGGATAACGAGATGTAGCAAAGTGAGACAGAACGGGGATGTGGCTTTTTATAATATGGGTATCAGGCAAAGGCTTGGATCCATAAAAACGGAATCTACCCGCATTCTCAAAACACACGGGCCCGGCCGCTATCGTTCCGGGTCGGGGATCCGAAAGGGCCCTGTAGGACTACGGGCACTACAGACTTCCCCGACCTTGGTGGAAAGAGCCCCTATTCGCTATAGGGGCTGTCAACACTCAACTGCCCCCACGGCGATCTAGGGACAAGCTAGGAGGCTCCTTGTTGTCAAGTGTCAATGACCTCCACTCACCGTCATCCACGTGGTGGACCGGCGCCGCTTGATCATTGATGTGTTGGAGTTCGGCGTATGTACGATGATTCAGATGTGATGATGCAGTTTCCTGTGATGTCCATATCTTTCGCTGCATGTAAGGTGTCGGAAATATGAGGTGGACACGGACGATGGGAACAGATGGGGAAACAGATGGGGCTTTTCGCCTCTCCCTGTAAAAGTTGCGAGACTTTTCCCCCCTAGTCTCCAAAAGTTCATGATCGAAAAGCTGGCCAAATTTGGATTTCGGGCTTCTCTGGTTTAAACACGTCAAGGAACCGGTGGAGAAAGATAGGGTAATCAGGGGCATGGTCCCAAACACTAAACTTGGGCGTCCCTCTTTTGCATTGCCGGCGGTATAGAAAGTTAGGTAGGTTGAGCGGAGAGTATCCGGAAAACGGCAGAAGAAACAAACAAGGAAAAGAAGAAAAGAAAAAAACAGCAATAAAAATGCGAGTCAGTAGAAATGTGAAAAGAAACCCACAACCTCTTTCAAATACGAACTCTTGTCTCCCACTCCTTCACAAACTCCTGCAGTGACGACAAATATCCAATGTGAGAAACATAACCGTCAGGTCTCACCATCACAAATCCAGCACTCCCATTGTCCAATCCAAGCAGACTATGGACCCGACCACCCGGGTCCGCATATGAAGCAACGGCACTCTCCCCTGTAACCACCTGCAGCTCACCATCGCCCGCGCTACCATAGAAAATGCAGTGAAGTGAGCACTCACTTTTGACGACCGCCAATACCCTCTCGCCCGCAAGCGTTAATCCCTCAACCGTCACCGCATCACCATCTCCTGTTCCTGTCCCGGAGAACAGCAACAAATGCCAAGACGCACCTCGACAGAGCTGATGCAAGCTCGTTTCTTTCCTCTCCTCCTCGGACTCCTCCAACAGGTCCGGAGCTCTTGTCCCGCCACCTCGCCCACCTGTTCGTCCTGTTCGTCCTAGGTCGAGCTCGATCACCTTCCCATCCGGCAATCGATCACCACCCCTCACCTTCTTCAGCAGCGATGACGACGTGCTCATCCCACCACCAGCGACCACACAACTCTCCCCCGCATTGTTCCCCGAATCATGATAGCTCGTCCCAAACCCCGAAATAAACGCATAAAACCTCTTCCTGATCCATTTCACCCCAACCAACCACGGCACCACCCACGGCAGAACCGTATTCCTCACCCTCAACACCCACGGGCTCGCCGCCGCCGTGAAGCTGAACATCCTATCCGTCCCCTGAAGCAGCGCCCTCCCCACGGGGTAGCGCTCGGCGTGGTAACTATCTAGCAACGCCTCCCTAGCCTCCTCTGTCAGTTGGTGCTTGAGCACCGTCCCCAGCTTCCACCCCAGGTTAACGGCGTCCTGGATCCCGACGTTCATCCCCAGTCCGCCCGCGGGACTGTGGATGTGCGCGGCGTCGCCGGCTACGAATAGTCGGCCGGACCGGTACGCGTTGACGCCCCGGTGGTGTAAGCGGAAGCGGGCGAGCCAGATGGGAGAGTGTACGGTGCCGGAGCCGGGAGGGGCGAAGGAGTCGAGGAGGGATTGGAAGTGCGCGAGGGTGGGGGGTTCGTGGGTTTGTTCGCCGTGTTGTTGCTGCTGTGGTAGGGAGTCGTAATCAGCGGGCTGAGATGGTTGCTTAGTGACCGGACGTCCTCCTGATGCGATGAGGCGGATCAGACCGTTCTCGTCGTTGTCGTTGGCGTGGGGTGAGACGGGGAAGAAGGCTAGTAAGCCGGTGTCGCCGAAGCAAATGGTGAAGCGGTCCCGCGCGACGTTGGAGTTTCGTAGGCGAGCGTCGCAGAGGATGAAGTCCTGTGGGTAGGCATCTCCGTCGAAGGTGAGGTTTTTGGCCGAATGTCGGACCACGCTGTGGGCGCCATCACATCCGACGACGTACTTGGATCGGATGGTTGTCTGAGTACCGTCTGGCTTTTCTAGCGTTGTGGTGACTCCGTTGGCGTCCTGGACGATGCTCGTGGCAGTATAAGCCCGCTCAACCGCCTTGCCATACTCAGCCAGCGACTCCTCTATGAACTTCTCGGTCTCGGCTTGAGAAACCATGAGCGGCAGGGGGAAGTTGGTGTCGGTGATGTCAAGATCATCCATATCTACTCTGGCTACTAGTTTTCGGTTGATATTCATCACCGCGCCACGGGCGATAGTACCTCTAGATATGAGTCTGTCGAGGGCTCCATGGCGGTCTAGCAGTTCCAGGGTACGAGGGTGGACGATCAAGGCTCTGCTATGCTTTGATCGGGCTGGGCTTTTGTCAATGATGCGGAAGGATACGCCTTGCAGAGCCAGTTCGAGGGCTAGAGTAGTCCCTACTGGGCCAGCTCCGACTATGAGGACGTCGCAGTGGTCCATGGTGGAGGTAAGGTGTTGCGTTGCAATGATGTTGTAAATGTCAATGAGACCAAAGACTGATGATGGTTTGATGTTGTCAATTCTTGTAGTTGAGGGGCCCCCTATACCACTTGCCGGTAATAAGCACGATGCGCTTAGGCCTTTTATAAGAGGGTCACATTCACAATATCGAGAGTTGTGAAGTCATCGCCATATGGCATCTGACTCCTCCGGACATGTTCGGAAAGAGACTCTCTTCATCACTGGTGATAGCAGGTTCTTGACGGTCAGCCGGACAGATTTCCCTCCGGGTAATATTCTCAGCAGGAAAATGTCGCATCTCACGTCGTCGCTACTGGTGGTGATCACACATGAGCATTGTCTTGTAGAGTAGTCATCGTGGTCTTGGCAATGGCTGAGCGCGGGAAACCCAGGAGGTTATCGTGTCCGACATTTCCCGCAACCAATTTGTAGTAAATAATTCAGCACTCGAATCCTCGTATAGATTTCACTATTCCCAGTATTTCAAACCAATCGCCGGAAATGGCAAGTGAGAAGCTGGGAGGTCGGGAACAAGGCGAAGCAATGGTGCATTGATATTACCGGCTTTTGTAAATATCAATGGTTGACGGGCCCAAATGATCAGTCACTCAATGTTCAAGCAAAATCCGACAGAATGCATAGGAAAATGACCATTGAGCAAGCAGAAGATCAAAGATCGAAGATCGAGGTCGACGACAAGGTGACAGCAGTGTGTGTGTGTGTTATATTTAACGTCTACTTCCGCCTCCCGAAGGGCATGAGACGTGGAGAACTACCAGGGATAAATATAAAGGCCCAAATCCCCCAATTTACTACCTATATAGTAGAGCCCAAATCGCTGGCAAAAAGCCCTAAAATTCCTGCCCCCATTAAAGTTATACCTACCGGGGGCCCTAATTAACATTTACTACCCGGGCCTATCCTTCGGCTCCCGTAAAACGACTCAAATGTCCTACGGACTCTTAAGAGCCCCGTAGCTAATTCGAAGTATTAAAGGTAAGTACCGTTGGAGGGAAACCTAAGGGGAAAAACTTCCAAAATTAGTCCGCCGTCCTTCCTTAATTGAAAAGGAAATATCGAAATTCGAATATTAATGCCAATGATGACATTGGGGACCGGAGAAGATAATCCGATTAGAATGCGGCCCAGCCGTTTTGGGTCCAGCAAGCGGCGTTCGAAGGGAGAGGTTTCGAGGTAGTTGTAGCTCGGTGCGACCCGTCGTCGTCGTCGCCAACAACAACAACGAAAAACAACGACGACGACGATGTCCGGGGAGCTGTCGTTTTCCTCGGCGCTCCTTTATCTTCTTCGAGAAATACTCATGAAGAGCTCGGCTTCAATGAGCTACCGGCGTTATATCGTTGACGAGGTAAACTCTCCCAAAAGCCCTCGCCTTGAGTCGTTTTTTGGTGGGTTAGGCCAATGATAGCCCTAAGGCACCCATTGTACCGAAAAAGGGTAGTCCTTGGCTTGGCCACTAACAACCGACTAACAGTGGGTGCCAAGAAAAAATTTTTCGGGGGAGAGTTGACAAGGTGACAGCAGGTGAAGGTGCTTCGAGGTGTGTCGAAGATGCCTGCCGGGATTGAGCTACGTTGCAAGAGTTACCGCCGGCAACCTGCCAAACAGCCACCCGCCCTGCCGCCTGCAGCTGACAGCATTCTTGACACTTGACGGCTGTCCCACAGCTGCAAAGGACTCCACCTTGAATTTCGGAGCTTGCACTCGTGCACAGACCATGGCCAACAATGCACAGACCAGGACCAATCCCTATTTAAGATCGTTCGCCCCGCCAAATTTTTACCTGGTTTTTTCTTCTTTTTTTCTTTAGCTCTCTTTGCCTTTTGGCTTAGATCAAGTGTAGTATCTGTTCTTTTCAGTTTAATCTCTGAAAGTGCTCTACGGAGTACAATCGTGATTATTCTAATTTTTGCAACTCGGTCGGTTTTCCTCTAGGCTTGCCTATGATTACCTTCCACTGTGTCCCTGGTATTACACTGCCTCCAGGCGACGCGAACTACTACTTGTTTGTGCTCACGACTTTTTCGTTGCAATCTCAGGCCATGCGCTTGGGGTGTGAGGAAGAAGGTTGTTTTTTGCTTGTCGTGAACCTGTGAGGTGAAGATGTTGGTCTGAGTTGAGGTTCATGCGCGCGGGGCGGCCCCAGTGCTGCAGTTGGCATTCACCGGGCTTGCTGTGGTGACATTTTGAACATGGCGTTGGTCGCGACGGGCCGCAATGTGACGCACCCTCCTGCGATGACTTTCCAACTCGTAGTCTCGAACCAATGTTGGCGATGCGACAAGTGTTCTTTGTGTGTGTACAACGCATCTAGCATCCCTTTCCCCCCTCCAGCCGAAATGGCCGAGGCATGTTTTGCGATGGAGACCTCAAATTGATGGGCTAGGCAACTGAAGTGTGCAGGGAACAGCGGTCCATGATGAAGTTTCCAGGTTCATCCAAACCTCTCACTCTCAGAAAGCAGGACGGAGCAATCAAATCAGACGACTCAATTGTTGCGTTGTGGAACCGTCATCACTTCTGAACCTCAACAACACCATCCCTCATAGCCTTGCGATCCACGACCACACCTCTTGTTCAGTGCTTCATTTCTATTGTTAGATATCTTGAGCATTTTATTGCTATCGCTCACCCGCATTCGCTTTCCATCGCCTGACCGCGCCCGACCAGCCGACAACGTACGACCACCATATCGCCACATATAAACGCACTTCACAATGCCAGGAGGGTTAATGAACTCGATACATGCCCCAAAGGCGCATCAACCACCGCCAGCCTCATCGCCGCCACCGTCTCATTCTCACCGTGAGTCACCCACCAGCTACCCCGAGCCACCTCCGCACCCTCCTATCCCATTTTGGCCCCATCTCCCGCGGTACACTTGGTCTCTGGAATGTGGAAAGTACACACGAGCGCTACACCGATGGACGGACTGTCGTTCGGAATATGCATGGTTACTCCGGGCATGGACGGAAGGAGGCACTATGACAGTCATGAAGCTGTTCCAGCTATGGAGCATCTTCAGGGGTCGCAAACACACTGCACGGGATTGATGGCATGTGTGGTATCAAAGAGTTCAAATACCGCATTAACGGGGTGTATCTATAGGCATCGGGTCTCTCATACCACTTGCCAGATGACATCCCATCAGTGGCATTCCCACTGCATTTTCTACCATGACCTGATGACCAGTTGCTGACCTGTATCTAGATTCCCATGATGAAGGCGACTCTTTCCACGACGATGGACCAGGTCCAAAGTCCAAGAGGCACCGGCCACCGCGGAAAAAGCATCTCATGAAATACATTCCCAAGCCCGATCCAGAACCTCAGCAACAGTCACCACCACCTCCTTCACCACCAGTGCCGGCAGCAGCGCCCGTCAAGCCTCCTTCTCCACCAAGAAAGGTCTCCCCTAAACTACAGCCGCAAGCTCAACCAAAGCCATCCGTCGCCCCCAGTCCTCCCCCTCCCATCACCACTACTTCCATCCCCATCAGGACCACCACCACCACCACCACCACAATCAGCAGCACCTCCCCCATCGCCAAATCCCCCGTGCGCGTCAGCCCCTCCGCCAAACACGAACTGATCCGCTACACTAAGATTGTCCGCCGCCTCAAATGGAAGCTCCCCTTCCTCGCCTCGGGCTACGCCCTCGCGCTTAAGGGGCGCGACCCCAAGCATGGCGACGCCGTGATCAGCGGTGGCGTGCTCAACGAGGGGGAGATCATGTTCAAGCTTGACTTTTTCGAGTACTACATGCTCATCGAGCGCGCGCTGGTTCATTTGTTGGGTGTGTTTGGGATTACGGTTAGTGGAAATGGGATTCAGGGGAAGGGGTTGGCGGGAAGTCGGTTTAGTCAGGGCGGTCAGGGCGGTGGTCAGGGTGGAAGGAGTAGTGGGGGAAGCCGTGGGGGAAGTCCTAAGGAGGGTTCACCTAATCGTGCTGGGGCTGGGGCTGGGGGAGAGGGTGCTGCTGCTGCTGGGAATGGAGGGAAGTTTCAGCATCGATACCACGCTCATGTGCTGGAAGCGTTCGATTCCCCTGTTCACCCGCTGCATGATATCCTCGGCAAAGGGGAAGTGCGCAAGCAGCTGCAGCGGGCGAAAGACCTCCGGAACCGATGGAAGACGGCCGATTCGGAGGCGGAGGAGGATGAGCGGCGGAAGCTGACGGCGCCGCTGGAGAGTTATGACGTGGAGAAGATGCTGGAGACGATCTTCCAGGGGTTCGATGCGGCGTTCTTGATTGCTGAGTGGCATGTTAGGGACAAGGAGGGTGGTTTAGAGAAGGGCGCGCAGTCGTCGCTGAACTGGGCGGATGATGATGATGAGGATGGGGATGCGACCATGATGGATTGGGCGGCGCAGGAGGCGGATCAGTGGGAGTTTATGGTGGATGCTATGGATTGGGAAGCTGTCTGAGCAAACCTTTGCCCTTGATGACCCTCGAGGTTGTCTTTTGATGTGGTGCTGGGAGCTAACGGGCGATATAGGACTACTAAGCTTTTTGTATTATTACCTATGGAAGTATGAGTATCAATATCATATAGCGTTTTGGGGATGGCCGGATCTCGGTCTCGATGAGGTGAAGATTTTACCAAGTAAAATATGCTTTGGAAGAAGAAATAATGCACCAGGTAAGCTCAAAGGTTCGTCCGTGGAAGGGAAAAAAAACTAACCCTTCCCATCTTCCAGAGAGCGAGCGGAAGACGCCTTGGCGCTTGTAATCTTCCAACAACTTCTCTCGCGATGAGTCGTTTGTTCGGATGTTTCCCCGCACCCAAATTCAAGCCTTAATCTTACTACGACGGTGGGCAACGAATGAGATGCCTCACTGCGCGCTTATTGACCACTATAAACACTGCACTCCCCTCGACCGGAACTCCTTCCGCTTGCCGTCAATTTTCCTCCAACATCAAACACCCTTTCCATCGAATCCCGCATCATCTTCAAATTCCCCGATTTATTTCTTTTGTCATCGATCATACCTTCAGCGATTGACGCTTCGGTATCTCATCGGATGTGCTTGCCCATGGTATCACCACTGCCTATACCCATGCCTTCCATATCCACGCTATAAGATGGCCACAGCCGACGAACCCCCATTCAGCTATAACTTGGTGCCTCTTCCAGATGCCAATACCCACATCCGCCTACTCGAGCTTTGCCCGGTCCCTGACAATAACGACGAGCTCTACTGCAAATTATACACTGCGCCCATCACAGACTTGCCGAAATACAGCGCCGTGTCATACGCATGGGGCGATAACACCAAAACCCACAGCATCCGGGTCGTTGACTACGACCGGGCACAAACATCGACGGAGGAAGGCTTGGACGAGAAGCACGGGCACACGTGTCTCCTACCCATCACCTCTTCACTGGATACCTGTCTGCGTCAATTCCGTACATACAAGGAACTCCGCTTGACGCCTCTTTGGATCGATCAAGTCTGTATCAATCAAGATGACGACGAAGAAAAGTCATGTCAGATTCAACTCATGAAGCAGATCTACTCGTCGGCAAAGCAGGTCTATGCTTGGCTCGGTCTCGATGCTGATGGCTCTGATGAGGTTATCCAAGCATTCTGCCAGGTTGCCGAGCGCATGTGGGACTCTGAACTTTTCGGCAAGCACCGGGCTACAAAATGGTTTCCTGCTCCTCGCGCCATCTTTTACCACAGGATAAACACTCCTGAGGTCCAAGATTTGCTACGAAAGGTTATACCGGTAGTTGTCCCACTGTTGCGGGAGAAGAAGATTCTGGCTTGGTATAAGAGGCCCTGGTTTTCACGGATATGGACCATTCAAGAGTTTGTTCTCAACCAGTATACGTTCTTCGTCTGCGGCGACAGAGCGGTCCTTGACGAAATAGTCCTGCTGGCGTGGGAACTCTTTCTCATTCTTCCTGATTTCCATCACAACAAGAGATTTGGGAATGCCTTCAAAGACCATCCCGAGATTCTTTCATTGGTGGATTCGCTACCAGCAAGCCTGCTCCCACCCCCGATGAAGCATCTGTTTGAAACGAAAGGGTCGTGGAAGCGTGGGGAACGTCCCTCTTTACGGGAACTTCTCGAAGGGGTGTCCGGGCGGCCTGATATCGGCGACAACCGCGTCGATATTCTCTCAACGAAATATCGGGACAGAGTCTATGGGCTGCTTGGTCTAGCGGCCGATGCCGAAGAGCTTGATATTCGGCCGGATTACAGCAAGACCACCACCACCGCCGAGGTACTCACACAGGCAGCGCGGACTATCATCAAACAGGAAGCCAGCGTTTACATTCTCCGCTTTTCACAGTTCCCAAAATACAATGTCGAGGATCCTGACGAAGCCGGCCACCGCCAACCCGAGCAACTCCCGTCATGGGTCCCAGACTGGGGGAACGGAACAAAATACAGCTACCAAGTCCTCAACAACGTATTCTCAGCCTGTGGCAAGTTTTCAGCAACAGCCGACCTTATCCCCACTTCCTCCCCGTCCATCCTTGGCCTCCGGGGCTTGGTGGTCGACAGAATAGAGGCCGTGGGACGGCCGTGGCGTGCAGACTGGGGATTCAAAGCGTACCATCACTACATCATCCAACACTTTTCCATCATTAAAGACATGGAGCGTCGTTCAGCAGAAAAGAACTCCAGCTGTGATGACGACATATACCCCAACACCTCAAGACGCAACCAGGCATTATGGCGCCTGTCCCTGGGAGACTGCTACGTAAATGGCCCCCAAAAGCGAGGAAGAGCAACGGCTGATGACGTCCTCCCGGTTTTTGCGGAGTTGATTGACTCTTGCAACTTTTGGTGCTCCAAGGATGAGGAACTACAACAACAACAGCAGCAACGCGGCAACGATAGCGGCAACGCCAACGACAACGACAACGACAGCAAGCCAGAGCCACTACCCGGCGGGCTCGACCAAGAAACCCTCGATTTCATGGCCGACCGGTGGGAAGAACTTCAAGCCACAGGGTCGTATCTACGTAACATGATTCACATGGACGGGACACGTCCGTATCTCACTGCTCAGAAGGGGTATCTGGGCATGGCGCCCGCGCATGCGCAACCCGGTGATGTGGTGGTCCTGCTGTGTGGGGATACTATTCCGTATGTGCTTAGGCCCGTCCAAACCGGAGACGAGGGTGATAATACGTACACTTTCGTTGGCGAGGCTTATTGTGATGGGATCATGGATGGGGAGCTGGAGGGGAGGTTGGAGAGGGAGAGGCAGGATTTCTTCCTTGTTTGAAGATTTCCGGTATCCATTCGAGTCGAGTCGGGCTTATAGGCACATGAAACCCACTAAACAAGCACATACGACCATACTCACCGGAAAACTCGGGATCCCGTCCGCTCTCCCATAGATAAGCCAGTGAGGGGAGGCTTGTCTATGGGAGTAATTTTTTGTAGTTTTTAACAGGGGTTTCAATGGCTCAGCTACACCTCTGCCGGGGTATGAATGTTAGGGCGAGTACGTCAATCCTACAGAAAGTAGGAGAATAGAGGTTAGCGGCTAGGTACTTTTCTGTAAATACTAGAGGTAGGTAAGCACTCGTCAACGGTAAGGAACTGCGTGCCCCAAGGGAAAACAAGCACTTACCTCCGAACCTACCCACAGGCACTCCGAGACCCTCGCCCATATCTAGACGGGATTTCCATCCATCGTGTTTCACCACTTCCAGTCCTGTCCATGAGCAAATACTTCAGATCACACAAGTCACTCATTAATCATTGCCCAATGTTCCAATTGCCCCCATCTCAACTTCCAAAGCGGCTCAGGCGGCTCCAAAGTCGCACAACGGTATCACCAAATGCCTATTTACCGTTCGGCGCTTAGGGAGACCCACCTTTACTACTACGCTATGCTACACTACAGCTGACGACGACGTCGATCATGTAAATTGGCATGATGTATTATTCTCAACTTCTCTTTTTCACTTTGCTACCTCTACTCATTCCGGAAAGTCTTTCGACTTTACCACAGTCTCATACTAGGAAATCTTCCTGAACTCACCTATGCCCCATCCAGCTGAGCAGTTCCTACAGCACCGAAACTAGTTTTCCAATCGAAGGCAGACAAGATGATATCCCCATCCTCCGGCTGCCCGATGTCTTCTATCAACAGTAACACCTACACAGTCTCCTCATCTTCTGCCTCTTCCCCAATACCCTCATCATCCCATCTAGATCCCGGATCAAGATCCCACAAAGGGTCCTACGAAGCAGTCCTCGAGTACTTCACCTCCAACTCCCTCCCTCTCCCATCCTACCTTCAATCCTATGACTCTTTCGTCTCCCACTTCTTTATCTCTACCGATGAGACAGTCACACCTCCTCCGTACCCCTCTTCGTTTTCATCAATAAACATGCCACCACACCTCACTTCATATGAAGCTTTTATCCGGTATTCCATCACCAAAGCAGCCCCTGCAGCATTGTCACTACCTCCAACATTACCTCTACCACTAAACCAATTCTGCCCCCGCTGCACCAAAGTCCTAGCATCATCCCCACCACCCCCCTCCTCCCACGCTGCATGGTGGCGTGGCGGAGGCGCGCTATGTACCCCCGAGGAATTGTTTCATTCTGCCAGCGAGGGGCAATGTCAATTCTGCTGGTTTGTGATGGTGAAGGTGCTGAGGAGGCTTGTTGTTGGAGTCCAAGTCGAGGATGAGGAGGATTTGAGACAGAAAGTGGAGGAGGTTTGGAGGGATGTGAAGTATTTAGGGGTTGGATTGTTCTTTTGGGCGGAGGATAGGAGGGAAGATGTTTGGAGGGGGGAGGTGAGCGTTAGGTGTTTGCCGAGAGTACCTCTGGGAAGGGAGAAGGATGTGGACGTGGTGGATGTGGAGGGGAAGGTGGTGGTTAGTGAGTTTGTGAGGTTGAGGGGGTATATACCCGGTATGTGCCTGCCCACAAACTGTCTAAAGGACCGACTTGAACAGTCAAGATGTAGAACAATAGCTAATACGCATAGGTACCCAAGTTTTTTCCGTAGGCCCCAGCTATCCCCCTTCCTTCCTCGCCTCCTTTCACACAGCCAGCGAACAAAGCTGGAACCAAGCCCTCGAATGGATCAACAACTGTCGTTCGCACGCTCTGTGCAGCGCTGCCGAGACCATGGACTGTCACGACCGGCGTCCTGCGCGACTAATCGCCGTCGGACGCCCCGGAGACACGCACGTCCGAGTCATCGAGACGGCCGGACTGGCTGTCTCCGAGACACCCTTCATGTCGCTGAGCCACTGCTGGGGCAAGGACGGGGTGCCCACCCAGCTCCTCAAGGAAAACTATGACCGTTTCACAAAGGAAGGCATCAAGCTCACCGAGCTGCCCAAGACCTTCCGGGACGCCATCGAGGTGACGCGGAGGTTGAACATCGTGCCCTACATCTGGATCGACTCTCTCTGCATTGTTCAAGACTCTAAACAAGACTGGGACGACGAGTCGGTCAAGATGCAGTACGTTTATCGCAACTCGGTGCTTAACCTGGCCGCGGGAGCCTCGCCTAACTCTCACGGCGGGTTGTTCAACCCGCGCCATCCGCTTTCGACGGTACCTTGGTCTATAGAGGTACCTTTATCAGAAGACGACGATAAAGACTACATCAAGAATAATAAGAAGTTCCTAACAAGCGAATACCGCTCCGAAAAGGAATCGGACCTCATACTCTTCACACGCGGCTGGGTCCTCCAGGAACAACTCCTCGCCCGGCGCACCCTGATCTTCGGCAAGGAAGAACTGCACTGGGAGTGCGTAACCTGCGAAGCGAGCGAGTTATTCCCCTCGTCCATCGATAGGGAGCGCTGGGACGATGTGAATGACAGGCGAACCATCTTTCAGCATCAGTGGGAGAACCTTACTACTGGAACCGACACTGGCAACAAGCTGGTTCCCGCTGATAGTAGTGACATGAACGCCAAGCGGCGCAAAGCCTGGGAACTCCTGGTCCAGACGTACTTCAGCCGGTCGCTGACCAAGGCCTCAGACAGGCTGATAGCTATCTCCGGCATAGCGGAGCAACTCGGCGGTCGATGGGGTCCGGGGGTCACCTATCTGGCGGGATTGTGGTCGTACCGGCTCGTCCAGGGGCTTCTGTGGTATATGGGCGGCGAAGATCGGTGTGAGGAGCGGGATGCGCAGGCGGCGCCCTCGTGGTCGTGGGCGTCGCTTGTGCCGGAGCATGTACCCGGCGTAACGGATCTGAAGCTGACGTATGCAGAGGCCGAGTGTGTGGATGGCTTGGCGGAGGTTTTGGAGGCGCAGGTGACACCTGTCAGACCAACGAATCCATTTGGGCCGGTAATTCCTGGTTCTGGGAGTATCAGGCTTAGGGGGCCGGTGCTGCCGAGACCGAGGATTACGAATAGGGATGGGAACTGTGAGGTTTATGATTTGGTCTTTGGAGCGAACGAGATGAGTTCGGATATTAGGATGAACGAAAGCGGCGTGTACGTCAATATGGCTACCGGTATGCCTGCTTATCTGCATTCGTATCAGTCTATCGCGGTGAATTGGGACAATATCAATGATATGAAGGAAGATGAGGAGGAGGCTTACCTGGCGCCGCTCCAGGTTCAGCTCATTGAGGATGGACCGGCAGGAACCCCGAGCAAACTTCAACTTGTTGGATTGGTCCTATTGAAGGCATCATCGTGGATCGCGGTACCACAGTTTCGAAGAGTGGGCTTGTTTTTCATCACTGACGAGGCGCCTCAGTGGAACTCTGCCCCTGACAATGAACTTCAAGACGGCGAACAACGGGACAATGAAACGGCTACTCACATGAATGTCGACTTTGAAAGCTCTTCGGACCCCGAATCTCTCGCCGTCCGTTATCCCGACCCAAACTACCACCACCACCACCCGCCAGACACATACGATGACTCCAGTAACTCACAACCGGACGACAACACTTGCTCCGACGATTCCTACTCATCTAACCCCTTTGCCAACGCTACATGGGAAAGTGAGTCCGGTGAGGAAACAGAAAGAGATCCCGCCGAGTTCAACGAATACTATTACGAAGACTTCTCCGTCTGGGCAACGGGCATCGAACGCCTAAAGAACCAGGGCTTCCTTCGTAACATTGACACATGGTCCGCTCAAGAAATTCAGCAAGGGCAACGATTGGATCTCTTGAAGAAAGACCCCTACGTCAACGGTCCACGCCCGTTGAACACCAATCTGGCAACGCGATACTCACCGTGTCTCCAACGGACGTTCTACCATCGGATTGATAGGTTTCTGGAGACTTGTCAGGCTGTGGCTCGACTTAAGCCTGACTTGGTGCTGGGTGGCGGGGAGGCAAATGGTTACTATGTTTATGAGATTGTGTGAAGGCCGAGTGGAGTTGGGTGATTGTAGGCATTGTCATGTTGAAAGACTGGGGTTTTGATATCCCCTTCAAGCCCTTTCCTTCTCCTTCACCTCCTCCTCCCTCAACCTCGCAACCAACTTGTCCATCAAAAACGGACCAAGTCCCAAGCTAAACAGCCAAATGTTAGCCAAATATCCCCCAACTTCACATTTCACAAAATGAAAGCTCAAATACTCACATCCCCTGATTAGTAACAACCCTATAAGTCCCACTCCCCTGAAACGTCCCCTCAATGATCTTTCCCCTTCCATCAACCTCCACGCTCCCAAAGATATCCTCCGGCCAGGCAATCCTTCCAAAATCCACCGGCGTCCTCTCATCACTTAAATGCACCCATCCTCCCCTGCCCGCTCCTCCCGCTCCTCCCTCCGCTGATGCCCCGCCTGCGCCGGTGTCGCTGCCCTTTTTGCCTACCCTTCTTGAGCCAGTACTAGGAAGGAAGGAGAAACCGGCTGGTGAAGCGAAGGCTTGAGCTTGGGATTGAAGACCCGGGTCGGAGTAGGCGTGCTCGGAGAGGACGGAGTTAAGGATAGAAAGGAAGTGGGGGTTGGTGGTGAAGGATTGGGGAGTTGGGGGGAGGGCGGTGGTGGTGCCGATGGAGAGGGCGGGAGAGGGAGGGGTGGTGGGGAGGAGGGTTAGGATGTAGGATTTTGGGGTGGTTGGTTGGGGGAAGACTTTCTGTGGTGGGTGTTAGTATAGAGTTTGAGTAGTGAGAGGTGGTGAATTCGGAAGGGGAGGTGAAGATGAGGATGGGGGTTGGTGATGGTGGTGTAAGTGAGGGGTGGGGTTGTTGGTGGGGTTGGATGACTTGCGATGTTTGGGTTGGACGGCAAAGTGGTGAACGATCGGATTGCGCTCCGTAGCTGAGGAGCTACGCGGAATCTTGTAGCAAGCATCATGACTGGCCGTATTGAATTTGATATCGAAGATGAAATGGTTGGTGATGGTGTCAAAAGTTAGTTGATGTCACTCTGGTGCTGTTAGTGCGTCCAGGTACCTGCTGTAGGTACCCTCCTAGCGCTGCCGGCGGCAACTAGGGTGGCCCTTGATGCCCCTGTTCCTGACATTGTGGAGCCCGTATTGGCTGAAATCTGGGGTGAGCCCCACCAGAACGCGTCTGGTCCCCTGCTTCGTTTCTCAATTTACGCGTCTTCCAGACAGTGACATCGATCGATATCATCACCACGAACACACTGGCAGACGGTCAATTGTACCTGTTTCTTGCCTTATCGAAGTCTAGCGGAACTACACAGAATAGAAACACCATGATCGTCCAAAGTCCCCGCCCAAAGCGGTCGAAACCCGCCCAGACGCCCTCAGAAGAGAGACCATCTCGACCGCAACCACAAGCAGCCGCCGGCTTCTTTGCGCCCAAGAACCCAGCAGGCCCATCCAACCCGATACCCTCCTCCTCACCCGCCTTCGCTACTCCAGTACACCCATTGAAGCCGTTCCAGCCTCCAGTCCTAACAAAAGCCGCAATCCTCCCCATCATCCTTCCTCCAGCGACCCTACGACCACTCGCCTTCCGAACGTTTACCAAGAAGCACAGCCTAACACTTACATCAACTGCCCTACAAGAACTCGCAACCTTTATCGGCAGACACTGCGGTTCAGGATGGAGGGAAGAAGGTCTCGCCGAAAAGGTGTTAGAAGAGGTGGCAAGGAGTTGGAAGAACCGCAATGGAGGCGTCATCGTGGAAGGGAACAGCCCCGAGCTGAAGGATATTCTTAAGAACCTCGAGGGTAACATGAGCGGAGGAAAGATCCTGACCGGGCCACGAAGCTTGAGCAGACAAAACAGTCTCTTGCTGGAGCCCGACCAAGACGAACAACACGCGCATACTCGACTGGGACTCAGGCCTGTGCAGTCATTAACCCGGGAGGATAGCAACGCCAGCTTTGGCATGTCTGGGTTGGAGTTCACAGAAGAGCCAGAGGATGACTCTGTGAGGGATGTCAGGAGGTGGCTCAAGGTTATACATGCCTTTGATCAACCACGGTTGACGTATAATGTCGGAAAGAAACACTTTGAGAGGTGTGCCCCCTTACTGCTACTTGGACATGGGGATTACGGCTAACCTTTGTAGGGACCCTTCCAAACCCTCGTTACTACCCGCCGCCTCCCACAAAACCGATGCCTTCCGCAACCGCTACAATGTCGTTCACCAGCGCATTCTTCGCAACGAAGCCTTCCAATCCTCCTCCGTCCAAGGCTCCAGCCTGCGTCAACGAACCACCGCCACCGGCCTCTCTTCCCATAAGATCACCCCGATCGCCAACTTGCTCGGCCGCCACGGCACCCACCACATGCTTCTGGGCATGCTTGTTGTCCTCCCCACTGGCTCACTCGCAATCAGTGACCTGACGGGCACCATCACTCTCGACCTCTCCCACGCAGTCGCCATCCCCGAAGACTCTGCCTGGTTTACGCCGGGAATGATTGTCCTCATCGACGGCGTTTACGAAGAAGAGGAGGAAACCATGACCATGGGCAACGGTCTCAGTGGGAGCAGCGGCGTGGGCGGTACCATCGGTGGCCGGTTCCAGGGTTTCTTCATCGGCCAGCCGCCATGCGAGAAGCGCCGCGTTACGCTCGGGGTTAGTGGACCCGACGGTTCCGGTGCTGATCACACCATTGGCGGCGGGTTCGGCTGGATCGACTTCCTGGGCGTAGGAAGCGAGAGGGCAGTCGGGTCCAAGATGCGCAAGCTGGAGCACAGGATTCTTCGGCAACCAGCCCTGTTGGAGGATGGCAGGCCGTCGAGGGGTAGGGCGGTGATCATTGGCGAACTGAACCTAGATCAGCCGAGGAGTTTGCAGGCGCTGAGGAAGATCTTGGGTCTCTATGCTAGTGATCCTGAAGGGTGTACACCCATGACGTTTGTGCTGGCGGGAAACTTCACGCAGCATGCTGTTATGGCGAGGGGCGGGAGTGGAGGGAGTATCGAGTACAAGGAGTTTTTCGACGCGTTGGCATCGACACTGGCGGATTTCCCTAGTCTGCTAACAACGGCCACCTTCGTTTTTGTGCCGGGTGACAACGACGGGTGGGTGTCCGCCTTCTCAGGTGGTGCGGCAACTCCCTTGCCGAGGAAACCCGTCCCAGACCTGTTTACCTCCCGCATCAGGAGGGTATTCGCAGCAGCGAATGCCGAAGCCGGGTTAGCCAACCCAGGCAAAGAAACGGAAAAGGACGCCGGCAAGAGGAAAGGCGGCGAAGCCGTCTGGACAACCAATCCAAGCAGGATAACCCTCTTCGGACCCAGTCACGAGATGCTTGTGTTCCGCGATGACATCTCCGCCCGGCTACGACGAGCTTCTGTCCGTCTTAAGAACACGGGCAAAGCCCCCGTCGAACCGGAACCACCAACCAACGACAACGATGACTCGGCAATGGATAACCAATGCCCACCTTCCTCCCTCCCCGACGCCCCCGACGCCGACGATGAAGACATGGCCGACACAACAATGACTGACGCCATGGATGTCGATTCTGCCCCTGCCCCTAACCAAAGGGCTGCTATGCCTCCACCCCCATCCATACCCTACGACGTCCTCGCCGCTCGCAAGCTGGTGAAAACTATTCTCGACCAAGGGTATCTCGCTCCCTTCCGGCAAGCTATTCGGCCTGTTCATTGGGACTATACTTCTGCTATGTATCTGTACCCGCTGCCAACGGCTATGGTGCTGGTAGATACTACGGCGCCGCCGTTTTGCGTGACGTATGAGGGCTGTCATGTCATGAATCCGGGGAGCATATTGGTGCCGGGGAGGAAGGGGGCGGCGAGGTGGATTGAGTATGAGTTACCGGGAGTGGGAGGGTCGGGAACGGGTGGAGGGAGAGTTAGGGAGTGTACTTTTTAAGCTTCTGGGAATTTTGGGTGAAATGTTTGATTGTCCGGAGAGCTCTCTGCGCCGGACTTGTCACAGGGCTGTGTTCGGAGATTTGGTCTCAGATCGGTCTTGGGACTGGGACTATCGGCTGTGGAAAGGCGATGCAAGAACTGGTAATTTGTATTGCTGAAAGGACGCTACGGTGGCAGAGCACAATCGAACTTCGAACACGGTTGGCATCTCTGGCATCATCAATTTCTTTCCTCCGATTTTATGCCTCTCTCCTTGTTGTGCTGCAATGCCGAGTTCTTGTTTTACTCCCCTTTCTTACGCATGAGGTGAAAAAAGGCTTCAGCTTGTTTATCCATACCAGAGACTAAAAGCAGCCTAGCGCAAAGCCCCCCAGCCTTCTCGCCAGCAGGCAGCAGCAGACATTGTCTCCGCCACCTGAATGTATCGGTGTCTGTTCTCATGGCGACATTTTTTTTTACTTTCTTTCCCTGCCTCCAACACTGCGCCCACCGACATTGCACAACGTCCGATATACGGAGGTCATGACTATGGATTCGCGCGATTCGGATGATGATTGTCAGCAGACGCTTGCCCAGATCGCCCGGCGTCATGGCCGATCAATTGTCGAGATGCTTGTGCAGATACAGAAAGCCAGAACGGAAGAATGGAAGCCAACAAAATTTCTCCAGCCGCTGGAATGCCTCCAAATCATTGACCTCACCAGCCCGCTTCACAGCGATACGGCCACCGTTCCAAAGTTACCGGAGAATACACAAGTACACCGGTGGTTTCAACGGATTTTACGCAGGAAAAAGAAAGAAAACAAAGTTCCGGTCCAGAACGAGGAGAGGTTTATGAAGCGCTGTCACCTAAACGTCCTCAACGGCCAGACAAACTACATTGCCGTATCTTACACGTGGGATCCACCAGATGGACACGACAGCATCTCCGGTCGATATTGGATTGCTAATAAGGCTGGGAATGGTGTCGAACAGTCGCCGATACGTAACGATCTCCTTGATCGTATCACCCACTACTTGCGAGCATTACGCGTGGAACACTTTTGGATCGATCAACATTGCATTGTCCAGACCACAACATGCACAATGAGTCGCTGCGATCATGACGACTGCAACGAAAAGCGGGAGGCAGTGCACGCCATGGACCTCATCTTTACATCCAGCGAACATCCAACGGCCTTTCTCTCACAATCTATTGATACATTGGAAGAGCTGCGGTTGTTGCGTGCCTTTCTTTGGAATGGGGGGTTCATATATTCCAGCTCAGATGGTCCCGACGTTAGTCAACGAACTGTCCGGAGAACTCCTAGACCCCGCCAATTTCGACTTGTCAAGGATACGTTGAAACTTGTGCACAGTCTCATCTGTGACCCCTGGTGGGCGAGAGCATGGCCATTTCAGGAGAGATATGTGACGAATTCAAGGCTGCGGCTGCTTTGGAGACATCCTCCTCATCTCGAGGAGCAAAAGCGGGCACTGTTCCCGGAGAGTCAAGTTTCAGGGGAGATCAGTGTTCGAGCCAGTGATTTCATTACCCAGGCCACCATGTTGTGCCATGCGATGATCCAACATATGGACAAGAAACTTCATGTTGGAGAGATGGAAATGATACGCCAAGTCTTCCAAGCAGTTGTCCACGACGGGCCATGGTTCGGATCGCGTCCTATAATCCCTCCCCTGGTCTCCACAGTCATGTTAAAAGGCATAGCAAAGCACTGGGACCGTGTTGCTATTATAGGTAACTGTTGTCGATACTCTAAAAGACTAGAGTCTCAATACCTTCAACAGAAGGGTGAAAGTATCAGCCTATCTATCCTCGCCCTCGTTCTTTTGAATGGAGAGGTGCTCAACAATCGCAAAGAGCAAGACCAACAAAAAGTATTCGACATGACAGTCTCGCAGTATTTAGCTTCTCAGCTCTGCAGGAACGGATACTATGCGAGCCGATGTGGCTTTATCGATGTCACGCTTACAATGAAGGGCATTCGAACAAGAGGACACCTGTGGAAGTTAGGCATGGTTATCGACGCCTCCGAAGGGTTGATCGAGACCACTAGTTGCAAACTGAAATCCTATGATGAGTGGCCTACAGATGACAGTCAGGACGCGAAGGAGTATCGCTGTTGGTGGAGAGCAGCGCGATGTCGAAAAGTGATCGAAATACTCGAAGGTTTTGGCTACAGGCACCTAGCAGTGAACCTTCGGCAGCTTTCCGAACATTCCATAACTGATTGCTTATTCCGCCCGGACCAATTTCGACAAGGACAGATGACGCCGCAGCTCGGGACTATCGAAGTGGTTGATGCAATTGGTCGTGCGAAGAAGGTTAGACTTGGACGTCTCTGGCACCCTGGGCTGCCCGAGAAGCCATCATCTTATAGTGCTCTGTTTGTTTGGGAAAACGAGCATGATATGGAAGACCAGCAGAACACCTGTCCTGCATCTGACCAAGGGATACTAGGCAGCGACAATTGCGGCCCCCCAGCAATGGTGTTCACGGCCACTCGAGTGAACGACTTCAGCTCCTCTCTTGATCCCGACTACCATCCGAAAGACGAAGAGAGGAAATTCCACCGATATCTATCGTTGGAGGTGGAAATACAAGACACGAGTAAAGAGAAGGTCGTCTTCAGCAAGGGAACTGACAACTTACCATCGCTGAGGACCAAGCGATGGCTCAGCGGCATGCATTTTCCAGAAATCTGTATGCGCCCATCGCGCCTAGTGGTGTTTCCTTGGCCTCGTGAGCTGGCGGCCATTGGTGGTCGTCGTAAAGTTGCTTCCCATCCAAGCCCAACACAGATATATGACGAGATAGCTTTTCGGTTATACGGATGGGGCGGTCCTAGCTCCGAGCGCAGTGGGAACCAGTAACGCTCTGCAACCTGCTTTCTTTACCAAATGAAAGTACGAGCAGAACTCGTGTGCTTATGGCGTTTTAATTGTTCGACAATTACTCTTCTACACGGGGAACGTAATAACATGGCCACAGCTAAACTGGAGATCAAGGGTCGAAACTCTTACATAGGATGTATTTGGGTACATTCCCCGTGTTTACTAGAAAGAAATGTGCTCCGAAACAGACAAAGCGATAAGACATTCAAATCAATGAGTGTATATTTTTGAAAGTAATCGGAAAGTAGTGTCTGTCTGGTGTTACCATTGGGAAGTCGTTACCCACCCAAGTTTTCTTCTGAAGGATACCTTATGTTAAGGTGGGATCCCTACTTCTCACGAAACAGCCAGTGAATCATTTTCTCCCATATTGATTTGCATCGTCTCACTGGCCATTATCTCCGGCGGGGTCAAGCTGGCAAGTTGAATGGAAGACGGCCTGTGTAACCTCTACCTCAACAACACGCCATATACAGATCTCGAATACCGATCACCTCGTTCGGCTATGGCTCAAGCTGCAACGCCTTGAGGTCACGATATGTTTCCCATGGGCAGCCATTCAGCTTCACGCCCCTCCAGACTCATCGCCGAAAGTTTCTACCCAACCTCACAGCCGTCACATGTAGGTGTAAAAGGCGCTTCGTGTGGGACATTTTTCAGCTGTCCAGTTATAACCTGTCGACCACCTCCACTACGAAGCAAGCTGAGCCTGATGAGTTCATGTCAGCGCCATACTGGTCGACGGAACGCTCTAACGGATTCGAGACCTCAGCCACGAAGACTTCAGGACTTGAGCTGCGAATCATGAATATTTTGGGCAAACTTGCAATTTCCTTCGACCCCGCTCTCATTGCTTCTTGAGCCTTCCTCCGCTCTGTACGACAATGTTGGATCTTCCAAATTCCAGGACAGCCATTTGATCTACAAACACTGCTTCTCTCAAACTTCAGAGACGGCGACCTCGTCCTGTGTCAACCCAATTTGTATTCAAACCAAGAGAGAGCTCTGGATTGAGACATGATAAGCAATCAAGGCATATCCGTGGTTTTTGCCCCTAGAGGTAGGGAGCCTGAAGCCGAGTAAGTACACCTCATCTGGCAGTTGCCGCCATTTCGCTTCCTACTACTAACGGCCATTGTCGATTTGCAGCGTCATCTTTGTTCATGGGTTTACTGGTCATCCAAGGTTGACTTGGACACTGGGAAAGGCAAAGGTCGAGAAACGGCAGAAAGATGAACATTTCGACTCCCCACGACGGCGTCCGGATTTTCTCCAGGTTCTGGTTCCTTCCAAAAATCGAAACCCTCAAACCTCCCAGTGTTCTTCTTCCCACACCCTCTCGAGGGACGCTCAGCACGCATCTGCTACCTCATGCCTGAACGGGACGAGCCCTCCTCTTGATCGATCTTCGTTTCCTGCTGATGGTCTCGCTATTCATGGCGATGTCTTTTGGCCGCAAGATTTGTTGCCACTAACCATAACCTCCGCAAGGATCATGACATATGGGTACGATACCAGAGTCCGCCATGTTACCCAGGGACAAATTAGCCAAAACACACTTCAAAACCATGCTTGGAATTTTTTGTGCGAACTGGAAACTAGGCGAAGGTCTTCACTAGAAGCATCCCGGCCTCTTATATTCATCGCACATAGCCTTGGAGGCTTGGTGGTCAAAGAGGCCCTCAGACTGGCTCAAGTTCGACAAGCATCGTATCCACACCTATACAATGTGTTTGAGGCGACGAAAGGAATAATATTCTTTGGCACCCCTCACCGCGGCGCTGATCCTCGAAATCTAGTCCACCGTGTCATGTCCCTCTCGGCCCTGGGGCTTGGAGTATCCGTGAACAAGGAGATCGTGGAATCGCTGATGCCCACTCGTGGAGGGCATATTTCCGTAGGGCTTGCCGATTTCCGGGATGCAGCTTGGCAGCGGCAATGGGTAATCTATTCGTTCCAGGAGGAGTATGGCCTTACATACCTGTTCAACAGGAAGGTAAGCGCACGTTTTTCATGCAGCTTGAAATTTAGGATCACTTGTCTCTGGACTGATAGCTAATACCATGTCACTCACGGCAGGTGGTCGAGGATTCTTCGTCATGTTTGGAGCTTCCCGTGCTGGAAACCAGTCAGCACATCAGCAGCAATCATATGGACATGTGCCGGTTTTTCGGACTGGACGATCCAGGGTACCAGAAGGTCATTGCAGCGCTTGAGAGAATAATGGGAACGTCAAGCAACACGTCTTCGCCGTTGGGTTTCATCGAGAATCAGCCATCGCCGCTGATAACGCCGTCTGTGCATATACGGAGAGAAGAGAATACCTCGATCAACAACGAAGTCTATACAACTAGAATGCGCCAGGGAAGCCTGCTACAAATACCAGTCGCCAACACTAGCTTGTCATCAATGGAAGAGTCCCTGACAGAGAATCAAACAGATGAGCAACACTCGCCTTCTGTGCATACCTCTAGTGGCACTACTCCCATGTCCTCGCCTCTATCAGACGAGATATTGGGTCATGCAAGCACAGCTCACAAACAGCTTGGAGCTAACGTTTCTCCGAACTGTGAAGGCGATGATCTTGTTATAGAGGTATTCAGGGAACGTGATAAGGAAAAGGAACGACAGGCACGCATGGAGAAGCACAAAAAGCTTATCGAGCAACTAAGATTCGACCAAATAGGAGCACGATTCATGACGGTACGACCGGCGCTTGCAAAAACTTGCGAATGGGTATTGAAGAGCGAAGCATACGCAGACTGGCAACGGGAATCTATCCGGGGGTCCCGAGGAAGGAGTTCGGGCTTTCTGTGGATCAAAGGAAAACCAGGAACAGGGAAATCAACCTTGATGAAGTTTCTACACTCGACCCGACTGGAACACCGAAACGCAATAGTTATTGCCTTCTTTTTCAACGCCAGGGGAGATGAGCTAGAAAAGTCATCAATGGGTTGCTACCGGGCGCTGTTGTTCCAGTTACTGAACAACAGACCGGAGCTCTGGAAAGCGTTTGAGAGGGTTGATGAGCTTGTCTATGACCACATCACTCGAAACGGATGGAGGACTGTTGAGATTATAACGGAAATCTTCCAGCAAGCCGTGGTCAGTTTGAGCAAGGACACCCCGCTTGAATTGTTTGTTGATGCCCTGGACGAATGTGAGGAATGGGAAATTGAGCACATGGTGTCCTTTTTCGAAGACTTGGGTGATTTTGCCGAATCACGGGGCATTACTCTTCGCGTCTGCTTCTCAAGTCGACACTATCCCTCCATTGTTCCCAACAAGGGCGTTGAGGTAATCTTGGAGAATGAGACCTACCACCATGACGATATATCACGATACATTGAAGCCAATCTCAGACTGGATAATTCTTCGCATTCCCAGGAGATCCGACATGCGCTTCTTTCCAAATGCTCGGCCATCTTCTTGTGGGTCGTGCTTGTTATCCCAATCTTGAATCGGGAGTATGCCAGGGGCAGAATGACAGCACTTCGAAGTCGCCTGGACACAATTCCACCGGGTCTGGACTCTCTATTCAAGGCAATCTTGACTCGAGATCAAGAAGATATACCCCAACTTCGTCTCTGCCTCCAGTGGGTTCTTTTCTCAACGCGCCCATTAAGCCCTCGCGAATTATTCATAGCGATCGAGTATGGCCTTAACCCCAGGGGCAAGCTCGGGGCAGTTTGGTACCAGCAAATGTCCGATCAAGATCTACGGCGCTATGTGGAAAATTGTTCGAAAGGACTTGCGGAAGTAACTGCATCAAAACATCCCACGGTTCAGTTTATACATGAATCAGTCCGGAATTCACTACTCGCTAGAGCTAGTGAAACTTCCTTATGGCTTAGTGCAGACGGGCTCGGAGATACTACGAAAATCCACGAGTATTTGAGAGACATTTGCATGGACCAAATAAAGCTTGTCCCATGGAACTCTTCAATGTCCTCAGAAACGGAGATTCAGGAACAGTACCCACTTGTTCAATATGCTTTGAACAACGCCCTGTGTCACTCTGAACAGGCGCACAGAGCTGGGAAGACACAGATGGATTTTCTGAACAAGTTTCCGATTGCGAAGTGGACCTTCCTTAGCAATTGTTTGAACGGGCAGAAATTCGATACGGAGCCCAACATCCTTTATCTTCTCGCCCAATTCAACGCCTACCATCTCATTCGAGACTACCCAACGACATCTCTTCATTTCCAACAACGCTGTGGAGGATATGGATACCCTTGGTTGGCAGCTCTCTTGTGTCGCCATCTGGAGGCTCTTCAAGAACTTACCAATGCTACTGACTCTTCGATTAGGCTCCCAGCTGAGATGTTCCAGGACTTCATCGGATACTTATCAGCGAATGCCTTTAACATCGGCGAATTCAACAATGGCAACGATATTATCGTATACCTAGCCGCCTTTGGTCATGGGCTCCTCCTCGAGAGCTTTTTGCTACAAACCGCGTTGTACAACTGTCAGTGTCGATACACTGATCCACCTGACGGCTCCGAAGGACATCATTCAGGGCCAGTATGTTTGAAAACAATTCACAATCTTGTCAACTCCCAACATGGATCTTGTAGTCGCACCCCTTTGTTCTGGGCCTGGACTGAAGAAACCATACATATGTTGATTCGGTACGGCGCAAACCCCAATGCCCAAGACGCGCTAGGAATAACACCGGTGCATGTCGCAGTCAACAACGACCCGAAGCACGAGAATATCGTTCAGACTTTTTGCACAATGGACTGCATTCCAATCAAGGGATATGAAGCTTGGGACGATATACATAACGGCCCGCACATTGCGGACAATCACATCGTGGACATCGAGGGATGTGGTGAAAGAGGTGGATCTTTCAGTTCACTAACACCCTTGAGTCCACCGATCGATTTCAACGTGCAGGACAATGATGGCCTGACGCCTCTTCACCACGCGATCCGCTGCAGACATAAACTGGGACTTAGTTACATCAACGCGTTGATCCAAACTAAGCGAGTGAATCCCCGCATTCAGGATAAACAAGGACGAAGCCCTCTCTTTTACGCGGCACAAGATCTATGCCCGGAAGCCGTGAAGATACTGCTGGATGCATTTCCTCAGGAGGAACTTGACCCGGACACCGCGGATTCCGAAGGGCGCACGCCACTCCGCTGGGCACTGGAGATCCCCGTCGTAAATATCTCGGGAGAGGCGCTGGCTAGGCAGCTCCAGTGCGCCTACCATCTTCTTGAATCAGGGAGGGTCGACCCCTTCCGGAAGGCCAAGGACGATTTGAGCCCCTTTGACATCATAGAGGGCTGGCCGGACCATTGGGGGAAGTACTGGAGCCAGGCGGCCGAGAATGTGCGGTTGGAATGGAGGAAGCTAATGCTTGAGGCCGCGACGGCACCGAAGCGCCAGGAATCCAGGAGCTTCTCGTTCAGACGATTTCGCAGGTCGCGTGGGTAGAGAGAGATCTATGATTGGCGAGGCTTAAAGGGTGACTTTTCAGAAACATAAGACAAAGGCTACGACGATGATGAGAGTTGGATGTGAGCGTTTTGATACCCTTTCCATTTGCTGTCTATTTCAAAGTTAGGTATGAAAGGAAGCAGGACGAGTATATGACAACTACGTCTCTACTGTGATGCTCTCCAAACCAGAGTTGTGCGCCTGATGCGATTCAAATATAGATCTCCCAATGAGTTCAAGGCTGTTAACCCACCTGACAAAGGAGCAAGGTTTGTGTATTGCCCTGCCCTCAACAGGCAAAGACCAATAATGAAGCTTCAAGATGCCCACTGAATGGAGAAACGAATAGATTCAATATTAAAAAGCAAACAAAGCAGAAACAACAGGCCTGTTGTAAAAGAACGGATACAGACGTCATTCAACAACCCTTCTTCCTCAGCATCGTCAGAAACGCCGTAGGTGTTCCCTCGACAGTCTGAAATTCGCAAGGCAAGCCCTACTCAAGAGAAAAGCTACCACAACCAAAATTCTCTTTCCCAGCCAGGTATTCATTCCTCCAACCGCTTGTCTCTCTGCCTGTTGGGCACTCAAGCCTCGCAATCAGAGTTGCCGCTCGTATCATAGACACGCACTTCCACGGCCCTGAAGGGGGCGGCGAGGTGGGTTGAGTATGAGTTACCGGGAGTGGGAGGGGCGGGAACTGGTGGAGAGCGGGTTAGGGAGTGTACATTCTAAGGTGGAAGAGGAAGGAGTCTAGGTTAGCAAAAGGTCTATGGGGCTGGAATAGGCAGGGTTAGTCTTAATGGCCATTTGCATTGGATGGGTATGTGGGTGTTTGGATTTCGGCAGCCTCAGAGGTAACTAAGATGCTTTTGTTGTTTTTTTCCCGCTGATATCAATGTTCAAGTTCTTCCCGCTATTGTTTTGTGCTGCTTGTCCAACGTTCACTATCGCTTCCTGACGATCTCGTCTTCACTAAAGATTCAGCAAAAGACAGTGCACTCGAATGAATTTTGACAACCATGCAACGACCGAGGTTCGTTCTCTTCTGAACGAGACATATTGTCCGATGCACAGAAACTACAATCGGACTTCTTTCTTCTTCAAGGTCTTATGCCGGTTTAAAGTGTGTCAAAGAGCAAATGTGCGTGTATTGCGTGTTGAAACGAGTGGCTAAGACTTTAACAACGAAGCTAAATAGGCTCCCATACAGGATACCAACAAGCAACTCAAATCATGCTTCCCCAGGCAGGCCTCCATCGATAAAGGTCCACGAAAAGAAACCTTGAAAATTGCCACAGTGAGTTAGGAAGCTCAAACGAAAGCAGAAAACAACGAAGGAAACGAAGCCACTCTGAAAAAAAAAAAAAAAAAAAACAGACCCAAACGACTGTCCCAGATACCTTCCCTCGACACTAGCCTAGGTAGCGAACGTGAATCAGTTGGACAGTCCCAAACCACAAACCAGAAACAACAACAACCGACGATCATGTTCCACGGGATAGACAAGTTAGGCCTCAAGCCATAGTCTTCAACAAAGCCTCGTCCTTCGTTTTAAGCAGAGCCTCGTCCTTCGTCTTCAACAAAGCCTCGTTATGCGTTTGAAGCAAATCCACACTCGTCGGCGAAGGAGCCACCAGGTGGCGGCCATCTCCTCCAGCCGTGTCGCACGCAGCATCCTCCTCATCATCGCCCGCCACACAGCTGTCCTGACCACCACACCACTCATAGTAGACCCAACCGTTTCCGTTGTTCGAGGAGTCGCAGTAGAAGATCGATTCGAAGATGTGGTCGTTGTCATACGGCTGTTGGGTGTTGTTGAGGATGGCGATTAGGTCTGCTTGGGTGTAGCCTAGGGATCAAATGAAGTCAGCATTGGGACTATTGCTGTCTTTCTGGATTTGTATGTCCCAAGAAATGGGAAGGAAAGAAAATAAACTGCACTGTATTGTGTGCTTAGGAGATGGAGTAGAGGTACCTTCATCGTCAATAAGCTGTCGACCGCATTGCATTGCGCCTTCATCACAGTCGGCTTGGACCATGGCGGTGAGGCTGGCGATGGCGCTGAGGATGATGGTTGTGAGGCGGACCATTTTGGGCTTTTGGTATGGGTTTATTGCGTTTGGTGGTTAAGGCTGCTAGGATCTGCGATGTGAATCGTGATGATGGTGTCGGATTTATTTACGACTGTCAATATTGGGAACCAATGCCCCTTTTATACCCCATCCCGTCCATCTGTGATTCTGGATGAAGCTCTTTCAGCATTGATTCCATCCGAAGGACGACTATTGACGTGGTGAACTTGTTGGTTGAGCAGAACTCAGATCTCTGAGTTGTTGCAAATCGCGTTAGCAAAACTAACCATCTTACGGAAGTTTTCACCATCCCTATCACCGGAGTACAGCGCTTACTTTCACACACGGCAGATGAAAAGAGTTGACGTTCAACATGCCATTGTCGTGCTCAAAGAGACTGAAGAAACTTGTGAATAGCGCCATGGGGAGAAAAAGCCAGACCGGTCAGTGGCCTTGGGATTGATATGGTTGGCCGTCAGTCTTACTCAGATCTTTTTGTTGCCTTGAACCTGGTTGTCACAGAGGTATAGGAGATGTGCTTCGGATGGCACCTCAGAGATCCTCACTTTATGGGATGTGTTACTTAACCCCATTCTGTCCCCACGGGGTTGAGTTGTAGAGTGAGATGGCACAACGTATCACGTACCGAGGACTGATGTGACCGTCATAGGCACTGTTGTCAGTAGTAGTGTCCTATCCCTCATTATCACTTGAGCAAAATGTTTTCGACAAGGGGATTCATTTTGTCAGAAGAAACTGATGAAGCCGTGGTTCAAGCCGCTTATACAGGATGGATTCAACTTTCTCCCTCGAATTGAGGAAAAAGAAGAAAAGAAGAGAATGAAAAGTTGAGAAAGCAAACCCGATGAGTAGTCAAGCAAGAACGGGAGCGGAAAAAAGAAGGAAGGAGGAAAAAAACATACAACACCAGGGATTCGCTGGTCGTCACCGACCCAACTACTAGTCTGGCCCTCACTGGCTTATCTATGGGAGAGCGGACGGGATCCCGAGTTTTCCAGTGGGTATGGTCGTATGTACTATTTCAGTGCTAAGGTGGAGCTTATATTTGCCGTGTGTCCTCACTCGGTTGGCGCCCAGCACTCGCGCATGACCGCAACCGCCCTGGTCAAGCACTTTCTCCCTGTCTCCCAATCTCAACTCAACACCACAAGAAAACCATTATAAAGAAGGGCGCGGCGGCAGATCGATTCGTCCCTCACCCTTCAAATTGGTACAACAATCAGCTCGCCAAAAGCTAGCAAGCCCGAGATACCGCCATGCCCGTCGTTATTAAGCCGGACTCTGACTCCCAAAGCGGCAAGAACCGCGACTGGGTTACGTCGTCGCCCTTAAACCTACTCTTTCACACCTCGGCCCCCCACTCCCACTGCCCCATTCTACACTCATCGTTCAGCTCTCAGCACGATCCTGGTGGTTCCACGAACCCCCCCTTCTCCATTGTGGGCAACAAGAATGGCTTCGTCCATACCGTCATCCGCGCCTGGCAGCAAGACCTGCACCTAAGGATCCGGCCCGACGATGTGTGGCTCGCCATTCTCACCCAGTTTAGTTTCTTCGTCAACAGGAACGCCGAGGCGCTCCGTCATCTCTTCGTTTCCCATCAAGGTCGGCAGGAGGTCGTTGTCACTGTCGATGCCCCCTCGGTTAGGGCTGTAGACGTTGGGGCTGTTGCCCAACAGCTGGCGGCCATGGTGAAGGAGCGCCTCGTGGACCCTAACATCGCCGACACCCTTCTGCCCACTTTCACTACCACGACGCCACACGACCGAGATGTAGCCGCTATAGCGTTCCTGGGCGTTACACAGGAGTATTTCCGCTCTACAATACGGTTCGGCTGCGGCCTCCCGTCGGTCACCTTATTAGGAGAGAGAAGCGACTGGGCCGACATTCTCAGGCGTGTGGCCTGGTTCGAGACCCTTGGTCACGAGGAGACGGACGCGTGGACCATCCGGCTGACCAAAGTCCTTACCTACATGGTAGCCAGCTTCGACTCTCCAGACGGGGCCGATGTCAAGAACTTTTGGGCACGCACAGTTCATGAGGGACCAGCAAAGAGCTCTGGCGGCATTGTGAGCCTGTCGGGGTGGCTGACTACGTTTTGTTGGTGGAAGGCTGGTGGCGAGAGAGTCCCGAGCTATACCGATGAACAACTCTGCCCCTACGGGCAGCCCATGAGAACCTCTCCAGCTCCTACCCTCGTTCCATCCAGTTCCCGTTCTCGCTTGAAAATCTTGCCGCCCAGACATCGTCGCTTGACGCTAGACGGTGTCGAGTTTCCCGTTATTGATCGGAAGAGGGTGCCGCCGGGCGTAGTTACAGTCCCGGTCACTTTGCACCAGCATGTACCTCGCAACGCGATGTTTATAGGCGGGTCAATAGGCATGCAGGTAATTAAGCAGGAAGACGACCAAACGGCGGCTCAACCTGCTTCGGGATGGTGGCTACTGTCAGCCATCGAGGACCCAAGTATACCCCGTCCCCAAAGATCGCCCGAAGGACATTTGTACGTCCCTGGTTAGAGGTAGTGTTTGGTACTTTAGTCTATACCTTCGTAACTCGACACAATACATTACGCTGAACATCTCCTCACGTTCAGAGCAAAGTTGGGACCGTCGCCAACCGTATAGCCGGCGACTTCACTGGTCGGAGGGTGCTCAGGGAAATCACCATCGAAGAGGCGCCGTAGAACCATTGCAAAAACACCAAATCCAGCTATCCTTTAGTCTGCGTCCTTTGCCAACCCAAGCCCACAATGCCCATGTTCCAGAACAAATTACCGGGTTAGCCAACCTAAAAAAAGGCTCCGGAGGTATATTTACTGAAGTACACGTGAGAATGATTGGAGGTACACGAGGAAGTCTTAGGATCTACTAGTTTTACGTCCATCATTATTAGCATTTCCGTAACAGACTTTGCATCCATCTCACAGAGATGACCAAGGGATTCCAATACACATATACAATATCAGTCACATATGCTTCACCAGGACTTTCTAGCCAAGTATACCTAAGATGGATTAACAACACTGGTACCTATTCAGCTGCAATTTAGGGGGATTCCTCTTCTCGCAGCCCCCAGCCTCGAGCATCTTGTGTATTTGCTCAGCACTCTTAACCTAGCCCCTACATAGGTGCGTGTACGGTCTGAGCTGTGTAAAAAAGGACCAAAAAACATACAACACCAGGGATTCGCTGGTCGTCACCGACCCAACTACTAGTCTGGCCCTCACTGGCTTATCTATGGGAGAGCGGACGGGATCCCGAGTTTTCCAGTGGGTATGGTCGTATGTGCTCATTGTATCCCAAACTTCTGTTCAAAAGTCAACTTCAAGCAAAAATGGGAGGGGAAGCTTTGTGGCGCTGATGAGCGCGATGTCGCCCGGGGTAAGGACGGGAATCATGGAGGATTTGGCATATCACCGCAGAAGATACTGCGTCGTGGGTGTGAAGAATAAATATTGCAAACCAATCCATGGGAAGGTCGGGTTAAAGTTGTAAAAGTTCATACATCATACTGCTGTCTTCAAGGGACGTTGGTTGTCAAGTTCAACGTGGAACATTGGAAGGTCGGGACAATGAAGACCGAGCGGATGTCTTGGCGCTGCAAAGAATGGTCTAGCGCAAGGTACGAACGGTACGTACCCTCCCATGGTCTAAGGTGGCCCCTGCACCCTGGGAAGCCCCGCTCATCCGCTCGCTCGAGATCGAACGATTGGACACAGCGCTGGAGAAATGGTTGCCGTGGTGAAGTAAACAAACCGATGCAGGCCCAACTTGCAAGTCCCACTCGACCGCTTGTACGCCAATCGACGCTCTGGGGCCGGCACGCCGTCACTGAAAGCGCATGACTGAAGAGCACAACGGCTTTCACAACGGCGCCATCACTGTCCTCGACATCTGGGGCGTTGCTGCTCGGCTCGTGTGTGCTGGTGAACAACATCATCCCTCGCATGCGCACGCTCACCATGGAGAGCTCCGAGAACAGGGTACGTGTTTAAAACACTCTGTCTTGATTCCCTTGAAAATGGAGTGCTGACGATATCCCTACCGCTTATCGAAAATTGTAGAACGCCCTTAACCCAGCCTCGACCAAGTTGCGACTTCCAACCACCTACGCCGCCACGGCCACCGCGACTGCTTCCACCGGCCTCAAAGAGATCTCCGATTCCCAGAGCAACGCGCGAGCGCAAATGTCGTCCATACCTACAAAGCGCGCCGCAAACGACAGCGGTGGTAAGACATCCCCTCCACCTGCTTCTTCTTGTTCCATAACCACCACATACATCATGGCTTTGTCCATGCCATTGTCGATGGCCTCGATGGCTGACACGCGATGTTCTTCAGTCGCCCCGCCTGATGCGAAACGAAAAACCCTCGCCGAGAGGGCAGGCGAGCCTATCCAGCCAAAGTCACAGTTACCGGCGCCGACGCCCACCAGCGCCTTTCTCACAGGCACCATCTCCGGCGCATCAATCGTCCAGTTGGCTAATGTAGGTCTTACCATCCGTCCATCAGCACGATACACTCCGAATCGTGTTTGCTCTCCTCGAATTGAACCATAGCGACAAACCCGGTCACCTACCATAACACGAATCCAATACTACTGCGTGACATACAGCCCCTATGCTTTTCGAGAGATGGTCACTGGGATCAGTCAAGCGCATCGATATGGCCCCTGCCGGTTCTAACTTAACGTTTCTCTAGGCCCGAAATGCGAACAAGACGACGACAACAGCGCTCCCGCGCGCAAGCTCGGCGACCGGTCATCGGCCAACCTACTCCTCGACAAACCCATCCAACTTCGCAAAGAGCCTAGGTCCTTCAAGCCGACCACCTGTGACAGGATTGCGACAACCCAGCTTCACCCAATCCACATCAAATCGATCGCGATCCATCTCCAAGCCACGACCAGCGACATCAATGAGCAGCCATGGACCTTCGAGAGACGTTAGCGTAGCGCCTACCCAGCCAGCGCCTACCCAGCCGCCCAATGGTACGGAATTTCCATCTTCTATACCCATCCCCGGACCCAAAGTCAAGCCCAAGAAGACACGAGGATCTCCTTCGCCACGATCTTCAAAGTCAGGTAAAGAGCAAGAGAAGGGAAGGACTATTTCGGGTCTGAGCAGGCGCATGCAGGACTTGTCCATCTGTGATGAGAAGGAGAACATCCCCAGCGGGAGTCAAGTGACGCCTCGAAAGACTTCGCAGCCCGCCTCCAAGGCGTCTTAGTCGGATGCCAAGGCGGAGCCTGCTAAACCCAGACGAAGGACCGAAGGAGCCGAACCCGCACGACGCAAGTCCTCTCTCCGACAGTCAACAGCGGCGTACCCGGAGACCCCTAAAGCAAAGTCAAGATTGGAAGACCCCCGTGTGGCTATGGAGCGGTTCGATGTCATTCTCAACTCTGCCGTCGTCTCCGCTCACAAAACTGCCTCGACCCGAAAATCCGTTTCACCTGTCAAGCTTTCTTTTCTCACCAAGGACTCTAATAACACCACATTCGCAGGCATAGACGTCGACGAGCGGCTCAACGAGGTTGACGCGGAATGGAAGGTGATGAAGGAGGCTTTCAATATCTCTTTGCAAGACAAGAAGGCCATGGAAACGGCCGTTCAGATGGCAAAGAGTCAAGGTACGTGGCAGCGAGTATATTAACACGACAGGACTGGCTAACACCCACTAGTGGACACGCTTGAACTGGAGCGACAAAAACTGAACGAGAGAAATGAACTGCTACAGAAGGAGATGGATGCCTTGCGACAACAATTCCAACAATTGACCCTCACACTCGAAAGACAGAAGATGGACCATGAATATCAACTTCAGAACAAGTCAAGAGAGCACGAACATGAGGTTCAAGAACTACAAAGAAAGTTGAGAGACGAAAGCGACCGACTGCAACGAATCAACCGCGAGGAAAAGGAGGCTTTCGAGAGGCAATGTCGGGCAGATCTGGATGGTGAAAAGGCAAAGGCAGCAAGGGAGGTCCAAGATCTGCGACAGAAGCTTGGGGCGGAACAGCAAGACATCAACAAAACCCTCCTAGAAAGAGAACGAGAGCTACGGCAACTACAATCTCAATTGGACGATCTGCGGTCAGAACTTAGCCAAGAGCAAAAGAGCAAAAGAGCACTGCAGGAACAGATCAGCGAGATGGCGACAACCAATGGGAAACTGGAAGCCCGGAACCAAGGACTCAGGGCGCAGATTGACTTCCTTGAATCTGATAGCAAGCAACAGTCGGATTCGTTTGCGCAGATGGAGGCACGGCTCCGGGAGGCCCTGGAAATTGCGGAGAACGCCAAACAGAAGCTCATCAAGGAGGAGACGGAGAGGCGGATATTGTTCAACAAGTACCAGGAGCTAAAAGGCAACATCCGGGTCATGTGCAGAGTCCGTCCTGCACTCAGCAAAACCGAAGGCAACGAGGCCAAGATTATGTTCCCCGACGCGAAAACGTCGTCCGCACAGATTGAAGTAACCGGGCTCGAGGAAAAGAGCAGCTTTGGCAACATCAACCGCAAGGTGCTCCCCTTCGAATTCGACCGTGTCTTTGCCCCGGCGGTACACAACGAGGAAATCTTCGACGAAATCTCCCAGCTAGTGCAGAGTGCGTTGGATGGCTACAACGTGTGTATCTTCTGCTACGGCCAAACCGGTTCCGGCAAGACGTACACCATGTCGTCACCAGATGGGATGATCCCACGAGCCACCCACATGATATACGACACCATCACGAAACTTAGGGAGAAATCGTGGACGTACACCATGGAGGGCAGCTTCGTCGAGGTATACAACGAAGAGCTGCACGACCTGCTCGACGGCAGCAACAACAGCAAGAAGAAACTCGAGATCCGCCACGACGACGTCCGCAAGCAGACAACCGTACTCAACTGCAAGACCGTTGCCCTCGACTCGGCCGACAAGGTGGAGATGATGCTCAAGCAGGCGCAAAATAATCGCAGCGTGGCCGCCACCAAGGCCAACGAGCGGTCTTCTCGTTCCCACTCCGTCTTCATCCTCAAGCTCGTCGGTGAGAACTCAATCACGAACGAGCGATGCGAGGGCACGCTGAACCTGGTCGACCTGGCTGGTTCCGAGCGGCTGAAGCACTCGCAGGCCGAAGGAGAGAGAATGAAGGAGACGCAGAACATCAACAAGAGTTTGGCGTGCTTGGGGGATGTTATCGAGGCGCTGGGCAGAGGGTCGTCACACGTGCCGTACAGGAACTCCAAATTGACGCATCTGCTGCAGTACTCGCTGGGAGGTAACTCGAAGACGTTGATGTTCGTTATGGTGAGCCCGTTGGAGGCGCACTTGAAGGAGACGATTACCAGCTTGAGGTTTGCTACTAAGGTGAGTAATTGCGGCCCGTTCCTGAGGAGATGGATGTGTGGCACAGTGGTGTGGTAGGACATGTTGCTAACGTGATGGTGATACTGCAGGTGCATAATACCCATATCGGAACGGCAAAGTCTACCAAGAAGACCATCAAGGATCGATCGAGCGAATCTTGATTCGATGATCCGATTTTGTCTTTAGCGGCTGTACTGTTTTACAATTTCTGTACATTCTTTATCTTTTACAGATGCAATTGGTCTCTCTACATGTGTATCTTTTGGGTTGGTCATTTTTCCGGGCTTGCTGTCCACGCTTGCCTCGGCTGGAGAAAGAGAGTGGCTCAAGAAGGAAGGATGGGAGGATGGATGGACGGCCGGGACTGTTCTTATTATATGATACCAATGAATCGTTTGTTGCACCCTACTCACAATGCTAATCTGGTGGCGGCTTCAAGAATGATCGGAGCTCTCTCCGGTAGAACGCACAATGGCAACGAACATCGTGCCTAGGTAACTTGAAGCCCAGGACCGCAACCAAGAGCTCATTACCGCAACCGGTAGCTTCTTGCAATTGAGCTGTAAGGTTTCGGAGCTCCTTCGATTGGGAGTCAAGCTGAGCTTTCAGCATTCGGTAACAAAGTACGTACCGGGCTAGTTCCGTTGACATAACAAGCTACTGAATGGTCTTCACGGAAGTCATCGTTAGTGGTCAATTACAGCGTCAGCCCTCCTGGTCTAGGAGTGTGAGATGCAGTACTACCTGCCTGAAATGGAATAATGGGACGCTTATAACAGTCATCAACTTCTAGTTACAGGGAGGATGGGTATCCAGAAGGCGATGACTCCAATTTTCTTCTTCTGGGAGTTGCGCAGCAGGGGAATTTCCAAATCGTCTTCGTCAAGTCTAATGGTGACCGATACAATGCCTGTCTTCGCTAATCGCACCCATTGTTCTCCCTATCACATGCTTTCAACGAAGATCCCATAGTAGCTTAGATAGCTCAAGCTATCTCAAACTCACCACACAAGCCACAGCCACCCCCTCATTAGAGAACAAAGGAAAGCTTCATCAAATCCTGGGTTCAGTTACAACCTTAGTTTTGCTCAATCACGGTGGCTAGCTCAAACTTCTTTTCAAATGCCATTTACACTTTTACCGTCTCTCTGCAAGGGATGGCATTTTCCAAGTTACCTACCCTGAAAGATATGCCTCTGGCGAAAACCCGCCCGCCACCTTTCATGTATCAAACCCATCACAAAGCTTACGACAGCTGTACCTATAGTGTAAAACATCGAATCGAAGTGTAGCCTAGAACCAACCAACCAAACAAACAAACTGCAGTGTAGCATTGTTCCTCATCACCTCCACCATGGAACAATACTAAACTTTCAAACTTTCGAGCCCCCAACCGCACCCAGGGTAGTGTCACAACCACGGCTGTGGTGATACGGAACTACGCCCAGCTTAACGTGGTTGTTGGCAACTATATAAGACCATTTGAGTAGCGAATCTTCCAGCTTCGCTTACTTGTATCCTTTTGCGGAAACACGGGCCTAAAGTGTAATGGTTTTTAGCCTCCGTAACAGCCTCGGAGATGGATGAGGGGGGGGGGGGGGGGGGGGGGGGGGGGGGGGGGGGGGGGGGGGGGGGGGGGGGGGGGGGGGTGGCAGG